>JAVJIF010010109.1:0-160111 GCA_038442645.1 Agave tequilana | reverse complement strand
AAGATCACTAGTACTATAACTACATGAGTTGATCATCATCAAACTAGAGTGATGGGCTTTGGGCCAACATTGACTACCATAGCCAAAACATCAAAATGGAAGGGCGTTGATGGTCCCACACCGCCTTTCTGGAGAGCTTTGACTAGTGAAGCTCCTTCTATTTTTTCACGGATGGTTTTCGAATTACTTGATTGTCTCCTCAGCTGACTGGGGGGTTTACCATCGGCTCGCCGTACTTTTTCAAGTACTGTTTGCTGGATTGAGTCTTCGATGTAGGAGGTGCACTTGTGTCAGCAGCAAAGGCAGACTCTTCTTCTCCTGAACTGATGATGGATTTGACATCTTCCTTAGTTTCTCTTGTAGAGATACTCACCACATTACTAGAAGATGCTCTAGCCTTGCCTTTGGACTTCCTGTTTATGACAGTTGTCCACTGTTGGCTTTCAACAATGTCAGGATGGACCCATTTTGTCTCCCCTCAAGGAGTAGCAACAGGAACAAGACTTTCTCCTTCTGATTATGAGGATCAGTATTGATTACTCTTAGTTCCCTCTTGGGATGAGAACCACTCCGGTTGGCACTGGTGGAAGATCCCGGCCGAATTGAAGAGGTGATGTAGCTGTCACGTTGGTAGTCACCTTCTTCTGCTCTGGATGGAGTTTAAGTACCTCTGCGTCAATCATAGCCTGAAGAATATCCTTGAAGATGTAGCAATTTTTGGTAGGGTGTCTCAGCATCCTGTGATATAAACAGTAGGTAGGATCATCTGTCTTCCCCGTCTTTTTAGGATGTCTGTCCTCTGATAATTTGAGTTTGTTACTTTTTTGAACAGAGAGACCACACGCTCATCCTTGAAGGAGTGTAGTTTATTAGCACGTGCTTGGCAGGGAGCTCCACCCCCTCTGACTGACTGAGGCTTCGAAGGTGACTTGACCTCTGTTGCCAGAATATCTCTTCTTTTTTGTTGAAAAGACAACTCTAGAGTGCGTCGCGTCAGTTTGTTGGGTCTTCGTTTGCTGTTTTTTCTTCAGCCTTGACCTTGGCGATGATTTCCTCTACCTTTCACCTTGTAGCACTAGCTGCTTCCAAGTGCGGCATTTCGCTACTCCTATCTGGGCGAGGAGTGCGGTTTTGTAAGTTATGACAGCACGTTTCTACCAGCGTGGACTGGGACATGCCACATGGACAATGGAGCACCATACTTTGAAATCTCTCCACAAAGGCTTTGTTAGTAAAAATGTGGTCTTTGATGAAAAATCAATGTTGCAAGAAAAGACAAAGATGGAGGACAAGGCACAAGGTAGAACTTCAGACAGCTCAGCAAATTCTCAGAGTAAGGAGTTTGAGTTTTCAGATGACCCCAGCAAGCTTGTTGGGTCAGATGAAGACTCCTCAGATTCAGGTGGAGACATGCATGAAGCTACTCAAAAGTACAGGTACAACCTTGACCATTGAAGTGGTCAGACAGAGTTTCAGTGCCACCAATTAGATATGACAGGGAAGAGGACCAAGTCTCTTTTACATTAATAACGAAAGTTGGAGATTCTAGCAGTTACAAGAAGGCAATCGAGGCAGATGACAGTGACAAGTGGGCCATAACCTTGGAACAAGAGATGGAGTGTTTAGAGAGGAGTCAAATATGAAATTTGATGAATCTACCAAAGGGTTCTAAAGTGATAAGTTGCAAGTAGGTTTTTCAAAAGAAAGACAGTAAGCAATACAAGGTAAGTATAGTTGCCAAAGGGTATTCTCAGAAGGAGGATATTGACTACACTGAGATTTTCTCTCATGTATTCCAGTATACATCTATTTGGCTATTGTTGCTAATCATGGCTCAAGGTGCTCTCGAGTTAGAGCAGCTAGATATGAAAACAATATTTTTGCATGGTGAGCTAAAAAAAGGATATACATGAAGCAACCTGAAGGATTCATTCAGGAAGGTCAAGAAAATAAGGTGTGTCTTCTCAAAAAGTCTCTTTGTGGGATGAAGCAGTCTTCTCAGGCAGTGATACAAGCAGTTCGAATCATTTATGATCAAGGCCAACTACACACGATGTGAGTATGATGTTTGCATTTATTTCAAGCAGTGCAATGATGATCTCACATATTTATTGTTGTATGTTGACGATTTTATTTTCCATTAGAAAACTTTAAGAAATTGTGAGAAGAATTACAATTAATAAAAAATAAAATTTACAAGAATATTCTACGAATGTTGATTTTAGGAAAGTGTGGCAGTAGGAGTCTTATCAGCACAAGATCACTTTGTCCTTTGACGATGCGAACAATAAGCTACGGATCTATTGCAAGGATTTTTTCTCGCCTGATTCAAAAAATTCCTTGAAGATGAAGGATTAAGATGTTGGAACCCTATGTTAATCTTTGAAAATGAGGAAAATAATTTCTCTATGTGCTTGAAAAGTAAGAAGTAGCTTGTCCCTCTCTCTTCTGCTTCTCATCTGTGTGTATGTGTGTGTTTCTTGCCTTAGCCTGCTGGTGGATTATTTATAGGCTCCATAGCGGTAAGCATTCCTAAAAATCAGCAAAGACTATTAGGGGCTAGAATAACCTATGGCGAGGCTAGCTGATTAATTTATAGTTATGCATTATTATATCACCTTTCCCTACTGATTTATGAATAAAATGTCAGTCTAAACCGTGTTTTATTCTCTCTTGCAGATAATCAAGATAAGGAGGGCAAAAGGGTAATAAGAGCTTAATTAAACTCTTGTTTGAGTAATTAAATCCGCATTTCTTGGAGATCAAGTAAGGGAGTTTCTAGAAGATGCATTGAACCTAGACCCTTGCGGTGTCTGACGCAAATCTGAACGAAATTAACAGAATCTGAGCATATCTAGATGGTTCCCGAAGCGACATGAAGCCACGCATCAAAACCAGGGACCTAGGTCCTTGGTATTGTCGCAGAAATGTGGCTATGGCTGCGTTTCCGCAGCTCTATGGTGCACCTATGCATCGATTTTCAACGTGTGGTCTCGTCTCGTCTTCTGGAACCTCCTTTTGCCTATAAATACTACAGGGTTTGGTCGAAATAGGAGCAGATTGAAAAATAGGCTAGGTTTTCTCGATTAGGATTTTCTTTCTCTTTTATTTTGTATTTTCTTTTCTTTTATAGATCACATATTAGGGCTAAGTTGATTCAGAGAGAGAGATTGATGTAATAGATGGTGACAATCTATGTAAAGGTGTCTCCTTTCTTCTCCATTGTAATCTTCTCCACCTTCTACATGATGCTTAGCTAGATTTTCTTTCATGGTGGCTAACTACTAACCACTAACTAGCTAACCACTTACTTGATAATCCATATGAATCTAATAGCCTATTGCTCTTGCAAGAGCCATTGATGGCTCATGATGATGGGATCTAACATCTAACTTGCTAAGTTGTTAACCAAGCTAACTCTCTCTTATTGCATGCTTGCTCCTAATAGTTTTGATGATCTATTGTTTGTATTAGCTTACTCTTGATGCAAGTTTAAATGTGAAGAACCATCTTTTTTGTTATGTTTTGTATCGTCTCTTGAAGTCAAGGACTAGTGATGGCCAAGGATCCATGTCAGGCAACTATCACTAAGAGGTTAGTATGTTAGTGGAGTAATTAGTAGTTAGAAACCATGAGATCTCTTTCATAGTATTCTCCTTTCTTTTTTACTTTGTTTTAAAAATCGATTTCAAAACACTTCTTTTATCTTTTCATCGTTGTTTTCACCATCTTCTTTGTTCACCTTTGTTTTCATTTTCTTTACCATAAGCTTCATCTTCTTTTCTATTTTGTTTTCCAAGCCACTTCTCTTTTAATTTCACATCACTTTCATCACCTTCTTCACCTATCACTTTCAAATTTCTTTCTTTCTTTTCTTTTTATCATTCTTTAACAAAGAAGGAATTGTTAACATAACACGTGAACGGATTGTTAATGCTTCTATCACCTCCCGTCCCTGTGGATTCGACCCGTTGAGCTAATGCTATAACGGAAGTATCGAGGGAATATTAGCACACACATATTTTCACTGCTTTCATAAAATACGCATTCTCAAGGGCTGGTTCCGCCCTAATCACTAGCCACCAGCCGTTGGCTTCAGGGGAGTCATGATCTTCTTGAATATCTCCTCTTAATAAGGGATTTTAATGAGTGTAACTACCTATTAAAAGAAACAGTCAATCCCACTAAGTTAATGGGATGAGGCTGAAAACAGCTTGTAAAGCCTGTCCGGCAAGGCTAAAATAGCCTGGGCGAGGTTAAGCTAGCTTCTGGCGAGGCTAGGCTTTCCAGCTTTTGATGAAGCTGGCATGTTGGCGAAGTTAAGCTTGCGGCAAAGCTAAACTTCAAACTTCTGGCATAGCTAGCCAGTTTGGCTTCTGGCGGAGCTAGCCAGCTTGGCGAAATTAGCCCATTAGTTGAAATGATGACCTTTTAGGCTTGTTTAAGCCTGGTTAAAGGTGTATTTGACCCTCTTTACCTTTATTGGATTAGTAGGGTCTGGATGACTGCTCTATCCATCGTAAATTGATGTAAGCCTAGTAAAGCATAAACTAATTGTCAAGTTGTATGCTACTCGTCCTTTAGAAGTGTCCATAAGTTAGACGTTGTACAAACCAACTGAAGAGCTATATGAGATTTTGTCTTTTAGAAGTGTCAACAAAACCCCATTCAAAGTTTTCAAAGATTTATAACGGGCAGGTTCGGATTTCGAAATACATTGAATTACTTCTGATATTTGAACCTTCTGAAGTAATAATAGCACGGATGATGTGACCTAAAATTGACATCGTTTAGGTCGAATTTGACTATTGACAAGTTATTGTGATGTGACCTAAAATTGACATCGTTTAGGTCGAATTTGACTATTGACAAGTTATTGTGATGCCTTTGATCGTCTATTGATAGATGAAAAATTCGTATGAATTTGAACGCAAAATACGTTGTGTGCCAAAAAGCCAATCCGGCGAGGCTTTAGACCTAGCGAAGTTAGCCCATTGGGCTGGACTTTGAGACAACGAAGCTACTAGCTTCATCGTTGGAGCCCACTACCACTAGGCTGAGATAGCCTACTGTTTAGGGAAGGATAGTGTGGTAGATTGCACAGATATTATGTAAAAGAGATAAGGTTTAGAATCAACCTTAGTGCTTGATCATTCCACAAATGTATTTCAAATGGTTAATGTATCCTTTCCAATCTCCGTTATAGCAAAGGCTATACCGGGTCGATTCTCCGGGAAAGCTTGCGATGGAAGCGTTACGGTTCGTAGTGAAGCAAGAAAACGAAGTATCTTCTTTGTTTTTAAGCAAAAGCAAAAAGCATGGAAAAGGAAATGGAAGAAGTTGTGGATTTGTGCATGATGGAAAAAGAATCAAAAGAACTTAAGAAAATTGTATTGCTAAGAAAGAAAGCTATTGAAAAAATCTTGGAAGAAAACTTTGGATGAGAAAGACCATGGCTAGCTAACTTTACAACTTTGCTAACTTACTAAGCTCAATGGTGATGCTTGATTGCCTCATGTTGATTCATTGGCAATAGAGATCACTTTGCTTGTTTGTTCAAGTACTTTACCGTTTGGAAGATGAGTGTTCCTTTAGGTCTTAGCTTGTAGCCTCAAGTTGATTCATTGGCTCCCAAGATAGATTATCAATGATGAACTCTAGGAGTGACACTCAAGGGATGCTAAGGAAGAAGATACAACATTCAATTAACATTCAAGACATAACAACAAATTAGCTTGAAGTAAAGAAGTTGTTTTACAAGTAGCATATGTTTGGTGATCCATCTCCATGTTCCATCAAGGCTCTTGTTCTAGACAAGGCTCTAAATGAGGCACACATGAGTCATATGGAGTTTGAACAAGCATTTACCAAGTGAAAGCAACTCTACTTCCTTGGAAAGCAAAAGAGATTCTAACAATGCAAGTATAGAAATTAGCAATCATCCAAAGAGATAGAAGTTAGCTAGGTAAGTTGTTAGCTAGCCATGTAAAAGAGATTTAGCTATCCATTGCACAAGAAACTAAGCAACAATTCAGGATGAAAATAGAAAAGCAATAGAAGTAAAGCAATAGAAATGAAATAGAAAGAAAGCAAGAAAGTAAAACAACATACTAGAGATCGTAAAGAGAAGAATGAAGCTTTGATTAAGTCTTGCTTACAAGTAATGTCACCTCCTTACTTACAAGCTCTCAAAAGCACTCTCTTTTCTCTCTTTAACAAAATCTCTAGGAGGAAGAAGAGGGAGAACTAAAACCTAAAGAGAATACCAACACTCTCTCACAAAATACAAGAATTTCCCCTAATCTCTCCTCTCTCTTCTCTCTTCTCTGCCCTCTTGTGCAAGCCCTGGTCTTGTATTTATAGGCCTCAGAGAGAAGCATATAGAGCCCAGGTTGTTAGAGAGAAATCTGGGCCCTAACCACCCTGTAACTGCCGCAGATACGCGGGAAAGCGCGACAAAATCTTGGCCGTTCAGGCCAGATTTTCTGGTACAAGTTTGTTATGAGTTTGTTATCCACGTGGCCTTCTGGAAGATTGAGTTGGCGCGAGGATCTCTCCTGATTCTGGATTCAAACTTGGGCTCTTTTGGGCTTTGAATTAATCTCTTTAATTATTGCTAATTAAAGAGATTTTGGGCCTTTCTCTTTTAAGATGTGGACCTGCAAAAATAGAGAGAAGATGATCAAAAATCATATTTTTGTTGACAATTTGCATGGTATGGAAGCGGTAAAATATGCAAATATGTATAACAATCACACCCCCATACCTAGCTTTTGCTCGTCCTCGAGTAAAACAAGAAAAGAAAAAGAAAGAAAAAGAAAATCCTAACTAGTTTATTACACCACTTTCGTAGGTGACACGATTGCACTGAGCACGTGCAACAAGCCGTTAAACCTTTAGGTTACCCTAGAGGAGGAGTGTTGTCTCCTGAGGGTTTTCAGCGGATTGCACCCACAAAATCCATAAAGAAAAATAAAAGGGTTAGTGAAAATTTTGATCCATGTTTTAAAGATTCTCCCTTAAGTTATAGGTTTCAGGTTACTCTAAACTTGTCTTTCCTCTTATAAGCGTCTATTTGGAGTTTTGTTTTCAACTTAGGTTAAGATTTTAGGAAAAGATCAAAAACCAGATTTTGCATCAATCCTAGGATATATACATCTATAAATATGAAGGATCTTTTTTAGACTAAGTTCATTTATTTACTAATATATATAATATTTTTATTTTATTTTATATTTTTTTATTTATATATACAATGTTTATTTTATTTACATTTTCTTAGCATCCTTAGGCTTTTTAGTTTACCCTTATAACGAGTCTCTTACCGATGATTCCCAAACCAGACGGTCTTAGGGCACCAGATGAGAAAACATCCCTCGGGTTCGATGACTCAACTAAACTAGGCCACGAAGGAATTTAAGGACTTAACCACCTTTAGGCGTGATCGGCAATGCTTTTTGAGGCACGGCTAACCAGCTTAGTTAGTGGCTAAGTATTTATTATTTATTTATGTACATCTTTTTTTTTCTTTTATATTTTTTTATTATATATATATGTAAATAAAATCACAAAGTCCTTGATTAATCCTTCAATATGTTTAATGTATATATCCTAAAGAAAGAATTAAAATCTAGTAATTTTTCTAATCCTTTATTACTTAACCTAAAAATCTAACAAAACTCCGCTTTTCGACTTATAATTCGAAATCTTAGTTTAGAGCTTCCTTAATCCCTAAAGTTAAGTTTGATTCTTTAGACATGGATCAAGAATTTCCTTTTTTTTTCTAAAAGAAAATAAAATCTAACAAGAAAATAGAAAATTTACAAAGAAAGGTAAAATCTAAAAAAATAATAAAAAATAAAAAATAAAAAATAAAAAGAAACTGAAAATCCTAAAAATAAAAATAAAAGGCCTAAAAAGAAAATGAAAAATCCTATGTTAGCATCTACCCCCCATACCTAGCTCATGCATTGTCCCCAATGCATGCAAGATGAAATGATGCATGAAATAGGTAAAGGATAAAGCTACTCCCTCCGTCGTTTTGGACCAGCAGTGGTGCTAGGTCCAGCAGACTATGAACGTCTCAAAGCTGCCTCCTACTGTCTAACCTAGAGGATTGCTCCTCTACCTTCTTTCTAAGACGAACCTGCCCCTAAAGATTTTCTTCATGCCCTTCCAGATGGTGGACATGAAGGCTCGAGATTCAGATGGGGGGTCCTGCCTCCAAAATTGTGGCTCATCTATTGCCTCTAAGCTTTCCGTCGAAGAAGACTCCACCGGAATATCTTCGGTTGGACAGTAGGAGTCCAAACCGCATGCAAGCAACCATTATAAGAACTGGTGGGTCTTTTTGCTATAACAAACACTCGGTCAAAGGTATCAAACACATCGGCTGGTATGAAATGTTTACACAGACGTGTAATCAAGACTGGATGGGAATGCTTGGCACCCCGAGTGCGGGAGGAATTAGCAATGATCGCGTGAGAAATGGCCTTATTCAAACAAACCGTGTGTTGTCGAGTCATCAGATCATGAATAATTTGTAACACTGGTCTGTTAAAGGATGTGACATGTTCAAGCCCTAAAATGTTGCGTTGGATCCAACGTCCAACGCAGTACACATTTCTAAAGGTCGTGTTGGCTTTGAGCCCACGATCCTGCTCTATGCAACGAGCACCCATGATTGTCATGTAGTCTATCAATGGCAAAGGGTGCTATGATGGGGGTGACTTGGGACATGAGTAATTTTCTCAAGAAGAGGAATTGTGACGACGATGTCCCCTAATGGCATATGGACTACAAATTGGTATGTCTCATAACTCACAGATGCATAATCAAGTGCATTATAGAATGTAGTGACTAGTTCAGGGCAGTAATACGCATCAGTTTCATTGATATCGTATACCAGAGAATACCAATTTCATGCACGCAAGCGATCAACAAATATGTGCCCATACCCCCCATGATCATTCAGAATTTTTGAAAAGTCTTTCTCTACAACACATTTGGAGCCATGTGTAATAATGAAAATTAAAGAAATGGATCTAGAGATAAAAGATCAAACCACCCCCAGAGTTCATGGGGGGAAATCCAAAGGCAGATGTGCAGAAGGCACCAGAGACAGACTCTGGAAGAATGAGTACTGTAGATGCCACCAGATGAAGAAATCGACCGGCCAGAATTTTGCAGATCTCCAGATGTGGCAGGAGAGCAGCAGATCTGCGGCTGGATTGAGGAAAATGCGGCAAAATGAGGGTTCCAGGAAGCAGAAAATTTCTGAGAAGTCGGCTCTGGAAGGAAGAGGCAGATCTGAGAGGGATTTGCGTTTGAGGGAGGAGGGGTAGGTGAAGAGAGTATTTATAGGAGGGAAAGAAAAGAAGAGTTCCAATAATAGCCCTAGGTCAAAAGTGTATTTACAACCCTAGGAAAAGGAATAGGAAAATGAATGGAATCCTAGGGAAGATAGAATCCTAGGAATTTGAAATTCTTTTAAACACAAAATTCCCTCATTTTTTTTCTTTTTTTTTATATTTATTTACAAAAAATGATCCCAAAATGATATGCAGAAAAATTCGGGAAACTGTACATATGGAATGGTCACAAATAAACTGGGTCGCAAAGACCCAATTCTGTTGGCCCAAGGTTACAATCACCCGTCTTTAGTGTATTTTGATGATTACAAAACATATTAGTTATTTGTACTAATATTATTTGTTGTTTAAGTGTGTTTCAGGTTTTCTATCTTGCATAGGTGTTTTCTTCCCTAAAGGAAGGTGACTTGGACTCAAGATAACTCAAATTGGGCTCAAGATGCAAAATTGAAGATCAAGTGGAGAAAGCCCCTCTTGAAGCCTTGAAGTCCTTAGAACTTTGTAAGAATAGAATGTTAAAGTGTGAGTATATGATATTTGGCTCTAGGATACACACACACATTTTTCCTTTACAAAATTCTATGTTTTAAAAATGTTTGTTTCTAAGTTTTATGCCTAAGTTTATATATACATGTATCCAAACTTGTTACAAATTGAATATCTTGTTTAAAACATGTGTATAGACTATTTTTGCATAATACTTAGTTATAAGTATCTCAAAATATTTTTTCACAAAATTTTCCAACTCAAAATCCTGCCAGTTTCCCTGTTTCAGGTTGACCGGTCGACCGGCACCTGTGTCAGGACGTGCACGTTTGTGCACGTCTGTCGGTCGACCGGCCCGGTCGACCGACTGTAAGCAGGCCACTCTCGGTTTGTTTCGGTCGACCGCCCGGTCGACCGCACTAAGGAAACTGTGTTTCCTTTGAGGAGACGGTCGACCGGACGGTCGACCGGAGCCCAACGGCTCTTTGCCAGCAAGGCGACGGTCGACCGGACCGGTCGACCGACAAGCCTGCTGCTGGCCAACGGCTCTTTCCTCTTTGGGCAAGTCTGAAAATCTGTTTTTTCTGTCTTCTTTATCAGAGTTTTAGAGAGTTGTTGGAGGCCTTTTGCAGGTCAAATTAGGTGTAAAGAAAAGAGTTTTAACCTATTCTCTCCTTATAAATAGAGGGCAATAGGTCTTTGTTATTTATTTTAGAAAAATCCTCAAGTTTTCATTGTTTTCTAGAGAAAGAGAAAAATTGTTTAAAGCTTTCATTTCCAACTCTTTTAAAGTTTGTTTTTCAGTTGTGTTTGATTGCTAATATCACTCTACAACTGAAGTTTTCTCACCACACTTCATAGAGCCAAAACTCCATTACTCATACTATAGTGAAGTTGTAAAAAGAGTGAGAATTGTAAAAGTGTTTGAGAAAGAGTTTTGTGATCTTGAGGAGATCACTATTGTTCTTGTAATCCTTGTTCTTGTGGAGATAACTCCTAGGTGGAGTTCTTTGTAAGTTGTGAAGCTACGGGCTTGGGGTCTTCGGTAGACCAAACTTGTACGGCATCCTCGGTGGATAGTGGAAACCCTTCACGGAGGTGAAGGTGGGGACTAGAGCGGTGGCTCGAACCTCGAAACAAATCATTTATGTTTGTGATTGCCTTGCGTCATCTTGCTTTACATTTCTCTTGCTTTATATTGTCTTCAATTATTTGCTTGAGAACTAACCCTTTTCTTTGTGCAATCTTCTCTTGTTTGTTTTACTTGTGTTGTTGATTGTGTGTATTTCATCATAGCATTTCATTCTTTGCTTGTTCGATCATATCTCATACAACACGGTTGCATTGCGCACCTCTAACCCATTTTAAGGGGAATTGGGAGGAAGGAGTTCAGAACCTCTCACGGGGTATTCGGCTCTTAGTCGTGTTTTGAGAGATCGTTGCATCACTCATTCTATTAAGTTTAAAAAGATCATTAGATTAGCAATTACACCTATTCACCCCCCTCTAGGTGTATTTCAATTGGTATCAGAGCTTGGTTACTAGGCTCTTGGCTTAACAACCCTAGAAAGATCCTAATTTTGCTAATCATTTCATTCATTCTCACTTAGTAAAGATGGCCGATGGTATTAAGACACCCCCTAAGTTTGATGGACTTAACTTTCCCATATGGAAGGTTAAGATGACCGTTTTCTTACAATCTCTAGGTAGTCGAGTTGCAAAGGCCGTGACCAAACTCTTTAGTGCACCCCCCGGTGATGAATCCACTTGGTCCGAAATAGAGACCAAAGAATTTGATGCCAATGCTAGGGCTCACTATGCACTACTTCAAGCCCTTAATGATGATGACATAGCTAGAGTTATTCATTGCAAGTCCGCATATGAAATTTGGACACATTTACTAGTTACACATGAAGGGACCTCACAAGTGAAGAGGGCTAAGATTGACCTTCTTCGGTCCCAATATGAGAATTTTTGCATGCAAGAAAATGAAACCATAGATGATATGGTTACAAGATTTACAAAGATTACTAATGGACTTTCTTCTCTAGGTGATGCTATTGATAACGATCAAAGAGTAAGAAGATCATCCGGGCTCTTCCTCCTTCATGGGAAGTAAAAGCAACAACCTTGAAGGAACTCAATGACAAGGAGGAGATGGAGCTAATTGGTCTCATTAGGAACCTCAAAACCCATGAGATGGAGAGGAAAGTGAGGGAGGACATGGCACCTTCCAAGAAGAAGACTATAGCCTTCAAAAGCCAATCCACACACTCCGACGAAGACGATGAAGAAGAAGATGACGAAGAGCTCTCACTTCTTGTCAAGAATGTCCGGAGGATGTACAACAAGGCGAAATTCCAAGGTAGAAGGAGATGGCAAGGAGGC
Organism: Agave tequilana; assembly: GCA_038442645.1. NCBI lineage: Eukaryota > Viridiplantae > Streptophyta > Magnoliopsida > Asparagales > Asparagaceae > Agave > Agave tequilana. Next base: position 147,866 of record JAVJIF010010109.1, on the reverse strand, counting down.
AAAGAAGAAAGAAAGATCATATGCTTCAATTGCCAAAGACCGGGACACATAGTGGCGGAGTGTCCGAATAAAGTGAAGCCCTCCACCTCAAAGAAGCCTCACAAGAAGAAGGCAATGAAAGCTACATGGGATTCCGAGAGCGAATCCGAGGAGGAGATTGATTCCGCCAACATGTGCTTCATGGCAAATGAAAGCACAAGCAAGGTAACCCCTTCCACTTCTCCTAATGATGAACTTTCTATGGATGAGTTAGGAGAAGCTTTTGTAGAATTATCTCATAACTATGATCTCTTAAAGAAAAAGTATTTAAAAATGAAAAAGGAAAATGAATCTCTTAGTCTTCAAGTTGTAAATCTTTCAAAAGAAAATAATGACTTGCATTCTACTTTGGTTTCCACTAAAAATGAATTTGATAAATATAAGACTTCTTGTAAAGGCAAGTCCCCATTTGTTGATGCTAATGAGATTACCATGCTTAAGGAAAGAATAGATTCTTTAGGTATTGTTTTGAAAAAGTGTAGTGAGTTTGATAAGAAGAAGATAGAGGCCATGTTTCCTAAGAAACAAGCCCCTAAGAAAAATGTTCACCATGTTCATGCTCATGTTCATACCACACAACCTTTACATCGTGGCAAACCCTCAAAGCATGCTCACACTTCACACACTCATCATGCATTCATGTATGGAAGAGTATTCTCATGTTCACATTGTGGGCGGAAAGGACACTTAGCCAATTTTTGCTATGATAGACTAAGTGCATCTTTTCATAATGTTTGGGTTCGAAACACTAACTTTCAAGGACCCAAGAAAGTTTGGGTACCAAAATCAACAACTTTGTTAAATGATATAGGTACCTTCCAAAGCCCAACGACGTAGAGGATTGTGGTATCTTGATAGTGGTTGCTCAAGGCACATGACTTGGGATATCAACAACTTTGCAACCCTATCAAGATACCATGAAGGTGGCACCGTCACCTTCGGAGATGACGCCAAGGGTAAAATCATCGGTATTGGTAATGTAAAACTTGGCACATCTCCTTTAATTGAGAATGTAGTTTTAGTTGACGGCCTCAAGCATAATCTCTTGAGTGTTAGTCAATTATGTGATAAAGGTTTTGATGTAGTTTTTGATAATGTTGTTTGTAAAGTAATTGATAGAATTTCTAATGCTTGTGTGTTTTCCGGTTTTCGTGAAAGTAATGTTTATATGATAGATATGTTAAATATGTCTTGTAATATAACATGTTTAAAAGCCCTCGATGACGACTCTTGGTTGTGGCATAGAAGATTAGGCCACATTTCTTTTGACCATATATCTAGGCTTAACACAAAGGAAATGGTGAAAGGTATTCCTTATTTGAATTTTGAAAAAGACCGAGTTTGTGACGCATGTCAATTTGGGAAACAAACTAAGTCTTCTTTCAAGTCAATTAAGGATATCATGACATCACGTCCTTTGGAGTTAATCCACATGGATTTATTTGGCCCTACACAAACCAAAAGTCTAAGTGGGAATAGATTTGCATTTGTTTTAGTTGATGATTTTTCACGTTTTACTTGGGTTTTCTTTCTTGAGCATAAAAATCAAGCATTTTCGTATTTCCAAACTTTTAAGAAAAGAGTTGAAAAAGAAAAAGATATTTCGATTTTAAGAATAAGAAGTGATAGAGGAGGTGAATTCATTAACCAACCCTTTACCACTTTTTGTGAAGAACATGGAATAAAGCATGAACTATCTTGTCCTAGAACTCCACAACAAAATGGAGTAGTTGAACGGAAAAATCGAACTTTGCAAGAGATGGCTAGGACAATGCTTAGTGAATACGGTCTACCACATTATTTGTGGGCCGAGGCCGTTAATACATCATGCTATATATCAAATCGTGTTTTCTTGTGTAAAAATACTACAAAAACCTCTTTTGAAATGTACTTTTCTAGAAAACCAAATGTTTCATATTTCAAGGTTTTTGGATGCAAATGTTTTGTTTTAAATACAAAAGATAATTTAAGAAAATTTGATCCTAAATCTTATGAGGCTATATTTGTGGGTTATTCTAGCACAAGTAAGGCTTATAGAGTCTTCAATAGGTCATCATTGACTATTGAGGAATCTATACATGTTAAGTTTGAGGAATCTAACTTGTTTGTTAAGAATGTTGTAGAAATAGATGCTTTGCATGAAGGCTTGGAGAAAGTGACCTTGGAGGATACACCTACTATGGGAGACAAGCCAAAGGATGATGAAGGAAGTGAAGCTAAAATACAAGAGGCTCAAGGAAATGAAGATCAAACAAATGGAGAAGAGCCCACTCTACAACTTCCAAAGGATTGGAGATACAATCCACATCATCCCAAGGACCTCGTCATAGGTGATGTATCAAAAGGGGTAAGAACTCGCTCTAAACTTCATGACTATTGTGGACATTATGCATTTATTTCTCATGTTGAACCCAAGAACGTCCTCGAAGCCGAGGCCGATTCATATTGGTTGCTAGCTATGCAAGAGGAACTCAATCAATTTGAGAGCAACTAAGTTTGGCACCTTGTTCCTAGGCCCCACGATAGACCAACAATTGGTACTAAGTGGATCTTTAAGAACAAGTTGGATGAATCGGGTAACGTTGTTAGGAATAAAGCTAGGTTAGTTGCCCAAGGTTACACTCAAATCGAAGGAATCGATTTTGAAGAAACATTTGCACCCGTAGCACGGCTTGAAGCCATACGGATGACACTAGCATTTGCCTCATATAAAGATTTTAAATTGTTTCAAATGGATATTAAAAGTGCTTTTCTAAATGGTTTTATTGAAGAGGAGGTGTATGTTGAACAACCCCCCGGTTTGTTGATCCTACACATCCGGATTTTATTTTAAATTAGATAAAGCTCTTTATGGTTTAAAACAAGCCCCTAGGGCTTGGTATGAAAGACTTTCTTCATTTTTGATTTCAAATGGTTTTAAGAAAGGTAAAATTGACACAACCTTGTTTACAAAACATGTAGAAAATGATATACTCATTGTACAAATTTATGTAGACGATATTATTTTTGGTTCTACTAATGAATCTCTTTGCCAAGCTTTTGAATCATGCATGAAGGATGAATTTGAAATGTCTATGATGGGGGAGCTCAACTATTTCCTTGGACTCCAAATCAAGCAAAGGAAGGATGGGATCTTCATCAATCAAGCCAAGTACACAAAAGAATTAATCAAAAGGTTCGGGCTTGAAGGATCGAAAGTAAGCAAAACTCCCATGGCAACAACTACCAAGCTTGACAAGGATGAACAAGGTAAAAGTGTAGACATTAAACTTTATAGAAGCATGATAGGTAGCTTGCTTTATTTGACAGCTAGTAGGCCGGATATTATGTTTTCCGTTTGTCTTTGTTCACGTTTTCAATCTTGTCCTAAAGAATCTCACATAATTGCAGTTAAACGCATAATTAGATACCTAAAGGGCACTATTGAAATGGGTTTGTGGTATCCGAAAACCGGCCAATTTCAATGACGAGTTTTTCGGATGCCGACTATGCGGGTTGTAGGGTAGATAGGAAGAGCACAAGTAGAACATGTCAATTCTTAGGTAATTGTCTTGTATCTTGGTCTTCCAAATGCAAAATTCGGTAGCCCTTTCAACCGCCGAGGCAGAGTATGTTGTAGCCGGAGCTTGTTGTGCACAAGTTTTTTGGATGAAACATACTCTCCTTGACTATGATTTACACTTTGATCATGTTAAAATATTTTGTGATAATACTAGTACTATTCACATGACAAAGAATGCAAATCAACATAGTAAAACCAAATACATTGACATTAGGTATCACTTTCTTAGAGATCATTATGAGAAAGGTGATATTGATATTGATTATGTTTCTACCGATTTTCAACTTGCCGATATTTTTACTAAACCTCTAGATTATACTAGATTTTCATTTATTTGTGGTGAGTTGAATGTTTGCATGATAGATTCTTAAAAATATTTCTATTTTGGTGTTTTTGCTTGTTTTGATTTTAACCCTTTTTGATGTATGACAAAAAGGGGGAGAAAAAGAAATAAGTTTGCTTATAGTTTGAGTTTTGTTTATTTACTTGAGTTTTGGGAGAAAAAGATTAAAACTATAAGTTTAGTTTAAAAGAAAAAGTATAAGTTTAATTGGTATATAAGATTAAGTTTGATTTCAATTGGTATTTAAGTTTTTGACAAAAAATATTGTGTTTTCAATGTTTTCAATGCTTCATGTATCTCACTCATAGTTATTTTTTTACATAGCATTGTTTGAGGGGGAGCTTTCCAAGCTCTTCTTCCTTTATTTGTTTAAATAACTTATATGTTTTGTCATCATCAAAAAGGGGGAGATTGTTGGCCCAAGGTTACAATCACCCGTCTTTAGTGTGTTTTGATGATTACAAAACATATTAGTTATTTGTACTAATATTATTTGTTGTTTAAGTGTGTTTCAGGTTTTCTATCTTGCATAGGTGTTTTCTTCCCTAAAGGAAGGTGACTTGGACTCAAGATAACTCAAATTGGGCTCAAGATGTAAAATTGAAGATCAAGTGGAGAAAGCCCCTCTTGAAGCCTTGAAGTCCTTAGAACTTTGTAAGAATAGAATGTTAAAGTGTGAGTATATGATATTTGGCTCTAGGATACACACACACATTTTTCCTTTACAAAATTCTATGTTTTAAAAATGTTTGTTTCTAAGTTTTATGCCTAAGTTTATATATACATGTATCCAAACTTGTTACAAATTGAATATCTTGTTTAAAACATGTGTATAGACTATTTTTGCATAATACTTAGTTATAAGTATCTCAAAATATTTTTTCACAAAATTTTCCAACTCAAAATCCTGCCAGTTTTCCCTGTTTCAGGTTGACCGGCCGACCGCCCGGTCGACCGGCGCCTGTGTCAGGACGTGCACGTTTGTGCACGTCTGTCGGTCGACCGGCCCGGTCGACCGACTGTAAGCAGGCCACTCTCGGTTTGTTTCGGTCGACCGCCCGGTCGACCGCACTAAGGAAACTGTGTTTCCTTTGAGGAGACGGTCGACCGGACGGTCGACCGGAGCCCAACGGCTCTTTGCCAGCAAGGCGACGGTCGACCGGACCGGTCGACCGCCAAGCCTGCTGCTGGCCAACGGCTCTTTCCTCTTTGGGCAAGTCTGAAAATCTGTTTTTTCTGTCTTCTTTATCAGAGTTTTAGAGAGTTGTTGGAGGCCTTTTGCAGGTCAAATTAGGTGTAAAGAAAAGAGTTTTAACCTATTCTCTCCTTATAAATAGAGGGCAATAGGTCTTTGTTATTTATTTTAGAAAAATCCTCAAGTTTTCATTGTTTTCTAGAGAAAGAGAAAAATTGTTTAAAGCTTTCATTTCCAACTCTTTTAAAGTTTGTTTTTCAGTTGTGTTTGATTGCTAATATCACTCTACAACTGAAGTTTTCTCACCACACTTCATAGAGCCAAAACTCCATTACTCATACTATAGTGAAGTTGTAAAAAGAGTGAGAATTGTAAAAGTGTTTGAGAAAGAGTTTTGTGATCTTGAGGAGATCACTATTGTTCTTGTAATCCTTGTTCTTGTGGAGATAACTCCTAGGTGGAGTTCTTTGTAAGTTGTGAAGCTACGGGCTTGGGGTCTTCGGTAGACCAAACTTGTACGGCATCCTCGGTGGATAGTGGAAACCCTTCACGGAGGTGAAGGCGGGGACTAGAGCGGTGGCTCGAACCTCGAAACAAATCATTTGTTTTTGTGATTGCCTTGCGTCATCTTGCTTTACATTTCTCTTACTTTATATTGTCTTCAATTATTTGCTTGAGAACTAACCCTTTTCTTTGTGCAATCTTCTCTTGTTTGTTTTACTTGTGTTGTTGATTGTGTGTATTTCATCATAGCATTTCATTCTTTGCTTGTTCGATCATATCTCATACAACACGGTTGCATTGCGCACCTCTAACCCATTTTAAGGGGAATTGGGAGGAAGGAGTTCAGAACCTCTCACGGGGTATTCGGCTCTTAGTCGTGTTTTGAGAGATCGTTGCATCACTCATTCTATTAAGTTTAAAAAGATCATTAGATTAGCAATTACACCTATTCACCCCCCCTCTAGGTGTATTTCAAATTCATGAACTTCTTGTGACATGAATTTAGTGGTAAGGAATGGCTTTAAACGTTGACCGTTCATAGTGAATTTATTGCCATTATTTGGGTCAAGAATCTCGATCGCACCGTGTGGGAAGACATTTTGAACAATGAATGGCCCTGACCACCTGGTTCTCAATTTACCAGGAAAAAGGTGGAGTCGTGAATTGTACAACAGAACCTTTTGTCCAGAGACAAAAATTTTTCTGTGAATGGATCTATCATGAAAAAGTTTGGTTCTATGTTTGGTGATCCGAGCATTGTCATATACCTCATTTCTTAGCTCTTCTAGTTCGGATATCTGCAACTTCCTTAAAGCACCGGCTTTATCCAAATCCAAATTCAGCTGCTTTAAAGCTCACATAGCTCGGTGTTCTAACTCCACAGGCAAGTGACAAGGTTTTCCAAATATAACTCGATATGGAGACATACCGAGGACAGTTTTGTAAGCGGTCATGTATGCCCATAAAGCATCAGTGAGTTTGATGGAACAGTCTTTACGATTCTGTCCCACAGTTTTCTTCAAAATGAGTTTATTTGTCTATTCGTGACTTCTACTTGCCCGTTGGTTTGAGGATGGTATGCCTTGGATAGTTTGTGAGAAATAGAATATTTGCGCATCAGAGCTTCAAAAGCCCGATTGCAAAAATGACTCCCATTATCACTTATTATCGCACGGGGGGCTCCGAAGCGAGAGATGATATTCTCTCGTAAAAACTTGATAACAACTTGGTTGTCATTTGTCCTTGTTGGAATTGCTTCAGCCCATTTCGAAACATAATCTACGGCTACCAAAATGTATTGGTTACTATAGGACAGAGGAAAGGGTCCCATAAAGTCGATGCCCTAGAGGTCAAAAATTTCGACTTCTAAGATGGGTGTGAGGAGCATCATGTCTCTCTGTATAATTCTACCCGTCATTTGACACCTATCACATAGCTTGCAAAAAGTATATGCATCCTTAAAAAGAGTGGGCCAGTAGAATCCACTCTGAAGCACTTTCTCAGCAGTTTTTCGTGGACCAAAATGTCCACCGCAAGCTAGCTTGTGACAAAATGTCAAAACACTCTGATGTTCATCCTCAGGAAGGTACCTACGTATTATTTGGTCAGGACAATATTTGAATAAATATGGTTCATCCCAAAGAAGAACCGCATTTGACGCATGAAACGGTATTTTTTCCTGGCCTGACCAATGAGAAGGTATTTGCCTGGTAGCAAGGTAATTCACTATGTCAGCATACCAAGGCTCTCCACACATCACAAAAATGTGTTCGTCAGGGAAATCGTCATTAATCGGTATTCTCTCCTTAGGTGCATTTGGGATTCTAGACAAGTGATCAGCTACCACATTCTCAACGCCCTTTTTATCTTTAATCTCCAATCAAATTCTTGCAAAAGAAGTATCCATCTAATAAGTCTTGCCTTTGCATCTTTCTTTTGTATTAAGTATTTTAGGGTGGAGTGATCAGTAAAAATTATCGTTCTGGACCCTAGCAGATATTGTCGAAATTTCTCCAACGCAAAGACAACCGCTAAAAATTCCTTTTCAGTAGTTGTATAATTGAGTTGGGCATCATTCAGCGTTCTGCTAGCATAATAGATTACGTGTTGCCTAGTATCAATACGCTGCCCTAAAACAGCGCCTATAGCAAAGTCCGAGGCATCACACATAATCTCAAAAGGCTTGGTCCAATCTGGTGCAGAAATGATCGGTGCTGAGACAAGTCTACTCTTAAGCTCCTTCCATGATTTTTGACATTCTTTATCAAATATAAAGGGTACATCCTTTCCTAAGAGATTTGTCAAAGGTCTTGCAATATTGCTAAACCCTTGAATAAATCGTCTATAGAAACCGGCGTGCCCTAAAAATGACCTAATGTCCTTTAAGCATGTTGGTTCAGTGAGCTTAGTTATGACTTCCACTTTAGACTTGTCCACCTCAATTCCTATACGTGAAACCTTGTGCCCAAGAACGATTCCTTGTTTGACCATAAAGTGACACTTTCCCAGTTAAGTGTCAAATTTTTCTCCATACAGCGTTGTAAAACCAGCTTCAAATGGTACAAGCATTGCTCAAAGGAATCCCCATAAATTGAAAAATCATCCATGAAAATTTCCAGAAATTTCTCCACCATGTCTGAAAAAAGGCTCAGCATGCAACGTTGAAACGTTGCGGGAGCATTGCATAGGCCGAAGGGCATCCTTCGGTATGCAAATGTTCCAAAAGGACAGGTGAAGGTAGTTTTGTCTTGGTCCTCGGGAGCGATCGGGATTTGATTATATCCTGAATATCCATCCAGGAAATAATAGTACTCATGTCCCGCCAATCTTTCAAGCATTTGATCAATGAATGGAAGAGGAAAGTGGTCTTTACGTGTGGCAGTGTTCAATTTTCTGTAATCAATACAAACTCGAATCTTCGTTGGAAGACGTGTTTGTATCAATTCTTTATTCTCATTTTCCACCACAGTAAATCCAGCTTTCTTAGGTACAGCGTGAACTGGACTAACCCACTGACTATCAGATATGAGATAGATAATCCCATTGTCTAATAGCTTCAATATCTCGTCTCTAACAGCTTCCTGCATTATTGGGTTCAGTCTACGCTGTGGATCTCGTTTTGGCTTGGCATCTTCTGTCAGGTGAATCCTATGTTGAACTATGGAAGGACTAATCCCCTTAATATCAGCCATGGTCCAACCAATGGCTTCTTTATTTTCCTTTAACACAGTCAGAAGATCCTCTTCTTGTTGTTTAGTGAGATTGGATGCAATTATTACAGGAAAGGATTCCTTCTCATCCAAGTACTTGTACTTGAGATGGTCGGGAAGAACCTTAAGCTCAGAAGAAGGGATAGGATCTATCACTGGTTGTTCATGGTGCAAGGGAAGAATAGGGATGGAATTAGTGGTCCTTTCAACATTTGATTCAACAATCTGATCAAGGTTGAAGTCATCAGACTCCAACTCAAATTCCTCTTCAGACTCATACTCAACCTCCTCAACATGTTCACTAGTTAAACCCTCGAGCAAGTTCACTTCGAAAGAATCATTGTCCAGATCCCTAGGCTGCTTCCCTAGATGGAAGACATTCACCTCCTTTGTCATATCTCTGAAAGTTAGCCGCATTGATCCATTTCTACAGTTGATGATCACATTCGCGGTGGCTAAGAAAGGACGGCCGAGAATGACAGGTGTTTGTGCTCTGTGATTTTGTACGGGTTGTGTTTCTAGAACGACAAAGTCTACAGGGTAAATGAATTCTCCGACCCGTATTAAAACATCTGTAATCTCCTCCTTGGGAATCTTTACAGAGCGGTCAGCCAACTGTATCGTCATTTGGGTTGGGCGAAGGTTGCCTAACCCTAATTGCTGATACACGGAAAAGGGGAGAAGATTGATGCTCGCGCCCAAGTCAAGCAAAGCCCTATTTATGGTGGTCTGCCCTATGATGCAAGAAATGGTTGGGCTCCCTGGGTCTTTGTATTTCACAGGGATCGGACCATTGAGCAGTTCACTTATGTTGGAAGCCAAGAAGACTTTTTTAGGGACATTTGCTTTTCTCTTTTTGGTACACATTTCTTTTAGAAATTTGGCATAAGAAGGAACTTGTTGTATGGCATCAAGGAGAGGGACATTGATTTGAACTTGGTTGAATATCTCTCTTATCTTCTCCATGTGAGCATTCATCTTATGGTTTGTAAGCCTATTTGGGAAGGGAACAACAGGCTTATATATTTGCTCATCAACTTTTTCTTTTCCTTTTGACTGGGAAGTGGATGGTTGTGTGCTTGAAGAAGGATTGTCTTGAATGGGTTCGATTGGAACAGAAGGTAGTGGTATTGGCACAGATTTGGGTGGCTGATTTGAAACCTTATTATCTACATGCTTTCCAGACCTAAGGATTTGAATAGCTTGGCATTGGCTGGGGCTCAAATCTTCAACTTCGTGCAGGGGAAAATGGGTTTTGGGATTTGGCACTGGTTAGCTAGGTAGCATTCCTTTTTGTCGTTCAGTCAGAGAGTTAGCCAACTGCCCTATCTAGATTTGCAATTTGTTCATGTCCTGCTGCTGATTGTTCATCATTGAAGCTTGGGTCTTAGATAAGGTCTCTATCATTTTCTCCAAATCAGAAATTCTCTTGTCTGAAGGGTTTGGTGGTGGATGATGCTGATACTGGGGCTGAAAATTTGCTTGGTAAGGCACAGGATTTTGATATGACTGGAATCTTGGTGGACTTTGGTATGAATGGACATTTGGTGGGTTCTGGTGGTAAGTCGGTGGATGAGACTGAGCAGGGTATTGTTATGGAAATGGTTGCCTCGGCTGCTCAGGACCAGACTGACTCCAAGAAAGTTTGGATGGTTTCTCCACCCCGGATTATATGTCTTGGAGTAAGGATTGTAAGTGGGTCTGGTGTATGCGGCATTCGTACTCTCCTGAAACATTTGAGTTTGATATACTGGACACTCCTCAAACAGATGATTCAGATCATGGCAATAGGTACAACCCGGGTTTACCACAGATGATGGGTTGACCTGATTAACAGTAGAATTTTTCCTAGACTCTAGCAACTCAATCCTCTTCATCAATTGTGTGATTTTAGCTTCTGCAGCTATCGAGGATCCTATGAAGTGTAAACCAGTTCTGGAAGTTGTGGGTGTGGGTTTCTCAGTACATGACTCCCACTGGACTGTCTTTTCAGCTAAAGCCTCAAAAAGATCCCAACCCTGATCTTCATCCTTCTTTAAGAATTCTCCTTGGCACATAGTTTCAAGGAGTGTCTTAGTCTGATAATCAAGCCCATCATAGATAATTTGGCACTGGCGCCATTTTTCTATACCGTGATGGGGACACAGGGCTATTAGGTCTTTAAAACGCTCAAAGTACTTCCAGAATGGTCCATTGGCTTCTTGTTTGAATTGCATTATATTTTTCCTCATAAGGGCTGTCTTATGGATAGGGTAAAACTTTTTAAGAAAGACCTTAACGAAATCATCCCATGAAGAAATTGAGCTGACTGGGAGATTATAAAGCCACTTCTTAGCAATATCCTTAAGTGCGAAAGGTATAAACCTAAGTCTGACAGCGTCCTCGGTCAACTGGGAAATTCTCATCATGAGGCATACTTCTTCAAACTCTCGAATGAAGAAGTACGCATCCTCAGATTCTAGGCCATGGAATCGTGGAAGAGTGTTTATGAACTGCGGCTTTAACTCAAAGTTATTTCCATTTGTGGTTGGGAGGAGAATGCACGATGGAAGTGATGTGCGGATCGGGTAGAACTTGTTTTGCAACGACACGTTGTTGGTCATGACTGGGAATGTGTCAAGTGGTGGTGTATGTGCTAGTGTAGAAATTCTCACAAGCCTAGCAGAATTCGGATTTCGATACCACTCTTGCATACAAAATTACACAATCAACGTGCACCGATCACACAGCGAAAATGAAAAATAACAAACAAGAAAAAAGAAAAATCAATCCAAGCTATCTAGGGTTCCTGGACCTAGACGACTCCTAACTGATTAGATCGTCCACAGGAGGTTTAGTGTAGAATCTGACTATAAGCAAATCAGCCAGGGAAGGGCAAGGTTGGTGGGAGGTTTTCCGTCAGAGACGTTCCTTAATTAAGTAACCAGCAACGTTCAGGCTTTCGGCCCTCAATCCCTTTCCTAAACACTGATTTTACAAAAGTCAATTTCCAACACTTTTTCCCCTTAGGATAATCTCCTAAGTGAGTCCGGATGTCCCTAGGGCCAGCGTCTAGCAGTTTTTATTTAGAAGCTTAGGATTGTGAGTGCTTGGGAAAATAATTTGTGGGCTAAGGAAAGGGTGATAAAATCCCCACCTTATCTTTTTTATGGGTATGCCCTTAGAATTGATTTGTGCTAGTGTACGATGTAAACAAACAAGGTTCACTTAAAGCGTAATTAAATCAAACAAAGAGTGAGTCCTAGTCAATATGCAATGCGTACGTACCTTGTCTCCAGCACTCTTCAACAGTAAAAGTAAAGGAATTGAAAGACAAGTGCCTAGAGATGCAAATGTCTAAACAATTTTTAACTTTGCAACAAATTTTTTACTGTTGATTATTAGCAGATATAAGGTGAAGCATACAATATTAATTATTGCAGCAGCTGTATTTTGCAGAGCAAGCAACCCTGCAGAAATTAGGTCAGTAGTTAACTCCTCCTTGCCGCAATTCTGCGGCAAATGCCGTGAATCTGCGGCAATTCAGAGGACTTCTGGTTTCTGCTTTTGAGAGCAGAAGCCCAGAGCCACTTATATGTCACTGCAATGCAAATTTTACTGTTTTCTTCACCTGTAACCTGCAACAGATAAGAGAATTCGTTTAGTTTCTCACTTGAAATCAAAAACAGTTGCTCTCCCGGCAACGGCGCCAAAAATTTATTTAGGGAAGGATAGTGTGGTAGATTGCACAGATATTATGTAAAAGAGATAAGGTTTAGAATCAACCTTAGTGCTTGATCATTCCACAAATGTATTTCAAATGGTTAATGTATCCTTTCCAATCTCCGTTATAGCAAAGGCTATACCGGGTCGATTCTCCGGGAGAGCTTGCGATGGAAGCGTTACGGTTCGTAGTGAAGCAAGAAAACGAAGTATCTTCTTTGTTTTTAAGCAAAAGCAAAAAGCATGGAAAAGGAAATGGAAGAAGTTGTGGATTTGTGCATGATGGAAAAAGAATCAAAAGAACTTAAGAAAATTGTATTGCTAAGAAAGAAAGCTATTGAAAAAATCTTGGAAGAAAACTTTGGATGAGAAAGACCATGGCTAGCTAACTTTACCACTTCGCTAACTTACTAAGCTCAATGGTGATGCTTGATTGCCTCATGTTGATTCATTGGCAATAGAGATCACTTTGCTTGTTTGTTCAAGTACTTTACCGTTTGGAAGATGAGTGTTCCTTTAGGTCTTAGCTTGTAGCCTCATGTTGATTCATTGGCTCCCAAGATAGATTATCAATGATGAACTCTAGGAGTGACACTCAAGGGATGCTAAGGAAGAAGATACAACATTCAATTAACATTCAAGACATAACAACAAATTAGCTTGAAGTAAAGAAGTTGTTCTACAAGTAGCATATGTTTGGTGATCCATCACAATGTTCCATCAAGTCTCTTGTTCTAGACAAGGCTCTAAATGAGGCACACATGAGTCATATGGAGTTTGAACAAGCATTTACCAAGTGAAAGCAACTCTACTTCCTTGGAAAGCAAAAGAGATTATAACAATGCAAGTATAGAAATTAGCAATCATCCAAAGAGATAGAAGTTAGCTAGGTAAGTTGTTAGCTAGCCATGTAAAAGAGATTTAGCTATCCATTGCACAAGAAACTAAGCAACAATTCATGATGAAAATAGAAAAGCAATAGAAGTAAAGCAATAGAAATGAAATAGAAAGAAAGCAAGAAAGTAAAACAACGTACTAGAGATCGTAAAGAGAAGAATGAAGCTTTGATTAATCCTTGCTTACAAGTAATGTCACCTCCTTGCTTACAAGCTCTCAAAAGCACTCTCTTTTCTCTCTTTAACAAAATCTCTAGGAGGAAGAAGAGGGAGAACTAAAACCTAAAGAGAATACCAACACTCTCTCACAAAATACAAGAATTTCCCCTAATCTCTCCTCTCTCTTCTCTCTTCTCTGCCCTCTCGTGCAAGCCCTGTTCCTATATTTATAGGCCTCAGAGAGAAGCATCTAGAGCCCAGGTTGTTGGAGAGAAATCTGGGCCCTAACCACCCTGTAACTGCCGCAGATACGCGGGAAAGCGCGACAAAATCTTGGCCGTTCAGGCCAGATTTTCTGGTACAAGTTTGTTATGAGTTTGTTATCCACGTGGCCTTCTGGAAGATTGAGTTGGCGCGAGGATCTCTCCTGATTCTGAATTCAAACTTGGGCTCTTTTGGGCTTTGAATTAATCTCTTTAATTATTGCTAATTAAAGAGATTTTGGGCCTTTTCTCTTTTAAGATGTGGACCTGCAAAAATAGAGAGAAGATGATCAAAAATCATATTTTTATTGACAATTTGCATGGTATGGAAGCGGTAAAATATGCAAATATGTATAACAATCACCTACCGCTTTGGCAAAGCTATTAGCTTCACTGTTGAAAGCAAAACCCTCCTTCTGTCATTTCAAAATTCAAAATGATAGCCTGCCTTTACAGCAAGCCTAGGCATTAAGCCTATAAATAGGCATGTAGCAGGCCTAGAGAGAGAACTCTCTCTAAAAGCTTTTCATTTTTCTGAAATAAAGGTTTCCCCCCTCTCTTATTTAACAAATTAGGGTTTCCCTTTTCTCTTCGAGAGATGAATGGTACCCAAGCACACATCTGGGAAAGAGGTGGTCGTCGCCTCTAAAGTGGCTGAGGTCACTTCGACCGCGGCCACTCCGATCGCTGGTAGGGCAGCCGATCGCTGGTGCCCTTTTTTTAATCTTTTTCAGAGATTACGATCTCTTGGGTTTTTGTTTCCCTCCATCATACTCCTGCGAACTCGGTGCGAACTCGGGGAGTTCGCCTCCTTTGTACAAACTTTGGGAGTTCCCCTCCCTCGGGCGAATTCAAGGAGTTCGCCTCTCTTGAGCAAGTCAAAGGGGTTCACCTCTTTGGGGGAACCTAGGGAGTTCACCTTTCTGAGCGAAGCTAGGGGCCTCCCTGGGCGAAGCTAGGGTTTATCCCCTTAAGTGAATCTAAAGGATTCACCTCCCTGGGTGAAGTTAGAGAGCTTGTCTCTCTTGGCGAAGCTAGGGAACTTGTTTCCCTTGGCGAAGCTAGGGAGTTCAAATCCCTTGGCAAAGATAAAGAACTTGTTTCCCTTAGGTGAACCCAGAGAGCTTGCCTCTTTTGGCAAAGCTGGGGGGCCTTGTTTCCCTTGGCGAAGCTATTCCCTTGGCGGTGCTAAGGAACTTGTTTCCCTTGGCAAAGCTAGGGAAGTTATTTCCCTTAGACAAACTTAGGGAGTTTATCTCCCTTGTGGTTTTGCTTCAGCAAGATTAAAAACTTAAAAGTTTCTTTCTAGTGAGGGTATGCCTTCGATATTTCGTGTTCAGTTTTATTTTACTAACACGCTTTTCTCATTTTTTGTAGTGTGTTATCCAACCTGGCCTTTGAATAGCCTCTTTGGCTCCGCTCTGTGGATGGACAAGAAAGTCCACGTCCAGTTTGAAGGCAGAACTCCTCTCAGCGAAGAAAGTACTCCATAACGAGATGTATTGATCCTCGAAGGGGATCGGCGCATCTTGAGGATAATAATGTCTACTGCTGCATTCGAAGGCAGCAACAGGGCAGTATTCTGGAAGCTGGCGTTTATATTTGGAGACGTAGCTCTAAATTCGAACCAGCAGCTACTCGCTAGAGAAGACCAATGGCTATTTAAACTAGGGGGATATAAAAACTATCTCCCCTCGAGCAAGTGCCACTTCCCATTCTCATTCTTCAGATCAGTGACGACGGAGAGGAAGATGGCATGGCTATTAACTCAGAGCACAGACTCAATGCATGTGGGCATCCTGATTGCACAAAGCCATAATCGGTCAGGGCCTCATCAACTGTGATTGGTCTATATCCTGGTCTCTTCGGCAAGGACGTACTGGCTGGAGAGAACCCAATGATGGCATGAACTTTCTTGAACCAGTTTATCAAAACTGACGGTAATTACCCGGTGACAGATTTCAGGACAACGGGTTGGGTCCACTCGACCGAAAAGCAGTGGTGGAGCCAGATGACTAGTTATGTCCTAGATCAATTCAGCATCAAACTGTAGAGATTGGGGCTATACGAAACCACCAGTGCCACCTGCCATGTGAAAGAGGTCAGCGTGCCCAACCTTTATGCTGTCCTGGAGTTATATTTTCTATCCACCAGGCTTCACTCCATTGATGAGTTGGGGTTGGCTCTGCATGAAATGTGAGAGGTACCGAAGATCCCAATGGGCCATCTTTCTTATGAGGAGTATTTCTCATGCCCCCAGAAGCTGCAACAACTGAGCTCTTAGAATACAGCTTTATATGAGATGTTTTGGGACTCATGTGCCATTTCCAGATATGTCTCAACATCCATGATGTTCGAGGGAACGTCAACAGATTGAAGAGCTAGGCAGATTACTTGTTCCCCCACCTAGATAGTACTCTGGAGGAAATCCACGCCCCGGTTCCTGAGGCTGAGACCAAGGCACGAATGGTAGCAAGTGAGTGTGGTGATGTCATCCTAAAGAAGGACGACGAAGCACATGAAAAGGGTGACTCTTTTAAGAGTTACCATCATTGGGCCTGGCAGCCCTTGTCTCGTCCAGCCATGCTAGCGGGCTTCTTGTCCCTATGGCTGAAGAGGTGTGTGGTCCCTTTTCCTCTGCGTGATAGGATCTCCCCTACGATGCTTTTCCTAGTCGTCCAACTAGTTTATGGACGTGCACTTGAAGCTTCCGACAATGGTGCGCAGCGTGCAATACGGGCTTCAAACGCTAGTGGATGCATCCTGTAGAGAAGGCATTTCAAGGAAAGCGGGGAAGGAAATTTTGGTTCCCCGAGACGGACCATGCTCGAGGATCGAACTTTGATACACTTACTTGATGGCATGGTTCGTAATGCATTGCCCCTCCTTAATCAAGCCCGGGGAGGAGCTTTCAGAGAATGCTCAGTTTGCTCTCCTGCGCCATTTCGAAAACTCCAGCTGGAGCCAAAATTATGTTGCAGGACTCCAAAAGATGGTGCACCGTGATGACAACTACAACCTGTTGGCCCGAAGGCCCATCACTCTAGTTTTGATGATGATCAACTCAGTAGTTATAGTACTAATGATCTTGTGTTTAAATTAGTAACAGATTTGTTATCAAGATCTTAGTAGGTGTGGAGCTTCAACAAAGGATTTAAAGTCAAGTTTTGGAGCTAGCACCGGTTGATTCACGAGCCTATGCATCAAGACCACATCAAGAGTCGAGCTCGTTGGATCGTGTTTGGACCAAGTCTAGAAGATGAGAAGGCTTCATGTGAAGACTTCAAGAAGATGAAGACTTGTATCTAGGTATAAGATTTTTGCTTTTAGATAAAATGTAAAGGATAGAATAGTTGGTGGATTGCTCAAGTATATATCACACACACTCTCTTGTTTTAGTTGTCTTTTCATAAAAGAATTTTCAGATTTAGAAAAGACTTTCATTTTGAAAAATACTATTTTGATTTTTGTGTTTCTCATATACATGTTTTTTGAAACCAAAATCATGTTTAATGCTTAATGTCAAAAGCATAGATATCTTATTTGTGTAGTGGATCATATCCATACACACTATGCTTTAATGGATTCAAAATATCTTATTTTTGTATCATGAAGAAGTTTGGAAAATAAGTTTTAGAAAAATACAAGTTTTCAATTGAGCCAATATTTCCATATTACAAAAATAGTCCAATCTTTTATAACATGTCTTGATTTTGTGCAAGCATGTTTGTTCATCAAAGTATATTGGTAAAACTATTTTTGTAGATTTTTTGTGAATTTATGGGATTTTTATGTGAGCCTAAAGACCAAGTTTTTTAATCCCTAGTTCAGACCTGACCTGGCTTCAGCTAGTCGACCGACCCGGTCGACCGACGTGCACAGATCTGCACGCCAGTTCTGCAGGATGGCCGGCCGACCGACCCGATCGACAGTCCAGAGAGCTCTGCTCTCTGGAAAGGCCCTGGCTGACCGCGCGGTCGACCGGACAGAGAGATTGCTCTCTGTATCTTGGCTCGGTCGACCAGCCGGTCGACCGATGGCTCAAACGGTCTGAAATATGATTGTTGGCTGGCCGACCGGACGGTTGACCGACAGGCCTGACAGACCCCAACAGCTAGTTTTCCAGACTCTATAAAAAGGGCATTTGGGGGCTGTTTTGATTAAGATTTTTGGAGAGTTTTTGTGCCAGTTTTTCATACTCTTTTAAGAGGTTTTTCTCCACAAAATTTAGAGCCAATACTTCCAATTAAAAGGAGAGTTTATCAAGAGTGTTTAAAAAGAGATTTCTTGAGTTTTCCTCCACAATTTCCATCCTTGTTTTCTCACACATACACTTGAGCTATCCATTGCTATTCATCCTAT
The DNA here is from genome assembly GCA_038442645.1 of Agave tequilana. Lineage (NCBI taxonomy): Eukaryota > Viridiplantae > Streptophyta > Magnoliopsida > Asparagales > Asparagaceae > Agave > Agave tequilana. The sequence goes on along the minus strand of JAVJIF010010109.1, from coordinate 129,632 downwards.
AGGAGTGTTGTAGTCAGATTGTTTTTAGGTGATCAATGTGTTGTGATCACCAAAGACTTCTTCTTTGTTCTTTGAGGAGGCGGACAAGTGTGTTCGCGTTGTTTCGAGTTCGGGTGCGAACTTGTTGTTTGAGGTGCGGCCTCGGCGAGCCGGTGGGCTTGCGGTGTGTACGAACTAGGGAGTCCGAGAGTTGTAGGTGTTGCGGCACCGAGTGATTCGGTGGGATCGATTATAGTGGAAATCTTTCGTGTGTCGAAGGCGGGGATGTAGAGCAAGGGTGCTCGAACCTCGAAACAAGTCCCTTGTGTTTGCGATTACTCACTCTCTCTCTCTCTTTATCTTTTGTTTATATCTTGCATTCCTTTATTGTGTTTATCTTTACATGCTTGATATACCTTGTGTGCTTTATTGATATACATGCTTGGGTTGCTCGCTAACACTTGTATTTAACCAAGAGAGCCAACGCGGCACCTCAACCCTTATCTAGGGGAATCTAGAGGAGTTTGTCCAGAGCCCTTCACGGGGAATTCGGCAACACTCTTGTGTTATACGTGGTGTTTAGTTTAAATAGTTTGTTTAGGTCATAATAGTTTTTACTTTCGCATTATTTGGCATTAAGTGACCATTAGATTAGCCATCACCTATTCACCCCCCCTCTAGGTGAACTTACAACTGGTATCAGAGCTTGGTACTCTGATTTGGGTCTTACAACCTAGAGTTAAAGATCCTCATTTTTAGGCTAATCACAATATTTTGTACACACACATGGACTTCATGTCACCACCCACTTTGACATTCTTAACATCCACATTTGGAAGGTTAAGATGTCCTTGTACCTCAAGGCCTTAGGATTTCATGTTTATCTTGCCACTACTAATAATGCATATTGTTTAGATGGTAAGAATTTTGAGGCTAATGCAAAAGCTCTTCATGCTTTAAAGTCAACCCTAAATGATGATTATTTATCTAGGGTTTCTAACTTTGATTCGGCTTTTGTAGTATGGAATACCCTCATCTCCCTTGGCGAAAAAGATCAATACTATGCGGGGAGCGATTCGGGTGTTGGAAGCGACACCTCCAACAAGTGCTATATGGTCCAAGGGGATAACCCCCTTGAGGTAACTACCGAATCCGAGGATGAGGATAATACATGTCATATGAAGAGCTCTCTACATTTTGTCAATTATTGCTTAAGAAATATGACATGATTAAAAAGGAAAATAAAATTTGAAAAAGAAATTTGATTGCATGCATATGAAACAAGATTCATTTAGAAACAAGATTGCATGCTTAGAAAAGAAAATGAAGATTTAAAAAATGAGAATGTTTTCTTATTTTCAAAATTGAATGATTTGTGTGAAGGAAACAATACTTTGAAAAATAAAATTGATTTGGTGGAAAAACAAAAAGTTGTTTTTCAAGAAAATAAGTCTTTAAAAAGAAAATTTTGTGAAAAAAAAAAGATTTTGTTTCTAAAAAGAAAAAGAAAAATGATTCTTTATCTCATCATGCTTTACATGCCACCACTAATGAGATTAAAGATTTGAAAAATAAATTAATAGTTTGAGCTCCACCTTGAGCTCTTGTGCTTTTAATCATTCTAGATTGGAGTCTTGTTTACAAAGAAACAAACTCCACATTCTCATGCACATCATCATGCATATGCTTATGTTGCACGTCATGATCACACTCCTACACATAAGCATCCTAAGGTGTACACATGTACACATTGTGGCCGCAAAGGCCATTTAGCAAAATTTTGTTATGACAAGTTGCATCATTTTAATTTTGCTAATAATAAGAATTTTTGGGTTCCTTACAAGACTAACCCCAAAGGACCCAAGAAAATATGGATACCAAAATCCCCACCTTGTATATTTGATGTAGGTGAGGGCTCTCACAAAACGTGAGAGATTTGGTGCCTTGATGGTGGGTGCACTTAACTAAAAGGACACATATTTGGAGCACCGCTATCAAGGAGGTTTTGGTGGGAAAGACCACCATGCTTGGAGCTTTGGAGTTAGTAACAATCTCTAAACTCTTACTTTTTATGTACATGCTTTTTACTTATATCATATTCATAGCATGTTCATGTTTTGTGTTCTTATGTGCTTCATGTGGTAAAAACATGCTTAGATGTAGTTTTTATCAAACTTGTATTATTCATGTACAAATAGTGAGTTACATTTGATTTATATATATTTGCACTTCATGCTCATTTGTACCCACTATATGCATATGTATAGGCTAGTTTTGATGATTCTCTCATTTATACATGCTTTGCCAATTTTTATGCTTTACTTCATGTATATGTATTTTTAATTCAAATCTAATAAATACACATGTTTACCCGTGAGTCTCTTGCCTTCATGCAAATACATTTGATAGACTCTTTTATGTTTGGGATATGTATGTGTATTGTTAGTTTTGGATAAATCATACATATACCATGAAGATTAGTGTTTTAATGAAAATGATTTTTCATTATTAAAATGTGACTTATGATCTTTTTGAGCTTAAATGACTATTTTCATAAAAATGCTATTTACATGATCTTTTAACACTCACATCTTCATTTATTATTTCATGACTTAGTTTCATGATCATTTTGAGCTTTATAGACCATGAGTGATTAAATCTTTATGTACTTAGTTATGTTTTATGAAAAACATATGATTTGATGTATTTGAAGGATTTTTAACTAGTTGTTCAAAAACTATTTTATACTAGTTATTTATTCTTCAATTAGTTTATAAGTTATACACATGATCCTATTTTTAATCCATTAGATAAATTCTTTTGTATTCTCAAGATTTGATGCTTCATGAATTGAATATTAGTTTAAATGTTAGTTTTTGTCAACACTAAGATTTATACTTGTACATATTATGGGTCACAAATAAATCTATATATGGTTGGGTTTGATTGGTTATTTGTGCCTATTTAGTGTGCTAATATAGCCTAGTTTTGATAATCCTACATTTTTAAACTTGTATTCCCTTTTTGGATTTATTTTATGATCATGTGTTTTCATTTTATGTATATGTTTATTTTGCCAAACTTTAAGATATACATGGATACCTCTTGAGTCATTTGCCTTTCATGCAAATCTATATATATGGACTCAATTGTGTTTAGGGATATGTATGTATACTTCTTGTGTTGTCAAAACATACATATACCTTGGAATATAATTTTTTTAATAAATAAAAAAAAAATTTGGTGATTTTTATGTTTTCAAAATTTATGATGATTTTCATATTGTCTCATTTAAAGGAATATTAAGCTTTATTGCATTTTTATTTTATTCCTTGATTGAAGGATTCCGTACTAGTTTTCAAACATTTTCATTTAACTAGTTCGAGTTCTTCATGTGGTAGATTATATGATGTATACACTTAAGCTTAATTTTCAATTGGTATCATTGGATATTTTCAATTGGTATCAATTTGACTCTATTTTTGTATATACTCTATTTTGTTCTCTTATATTTGTATGTATCAATTTCAATTGTACTCATTTTTCATACATATATATGTTTTGTATTTGTGCTTGAGTTAAAATCGATTTACATGTTTAAAAGCACAAATTTTGTTTGTGCTAAGCTTACTTCAAACTTTTTAAGCTTATGCATTATGTTTTAAAATTGGTATCAAAAATTAAAAAAAAATCATGTTTATTTGATATCTCAGAGATTTGTTTTATAAGAAAAATCAAAATTTTTGATTTGTATGCCTATATGCAAGGAGAGCTTAACATCTCTTCTACATATAATTCATGTTGAGTGTATTGTATATTGAGGAGCTTGACAATTCTTCTTTATTTGATACACGTGTGTAGGGGGAGCTTCACATCTCCTCTTATGCATTACATATTATACGTTATGTGAATTAGGGCTTGTCATCCCTCTTTCATGTAATGTATATGTGTAGGGAAGTTACTTTACCCTCTTCCTCTTCATGAATGTATATCGCATATAACCTTTTATTGACTTATTTGTTTACACCTCTTATTGGTCTCTTTGTTTTATGACAAAAAGGGGAGAAAATTTTGTTGATTGTGGTTTTTACCCCTTTGTTGATGATTGACAAAAAGGGGGAGAAAGATTTTGGATTTATATGCATGTTTTGTGAAAAAGGATTGTTTATGCATATATGTTTTGTTTTGCAAATAGGAGAAAAAGAATTTGATTTATTTTATGCTTGATTAGCATTTTTATCTCCTAGATTTGCATACATGTTTATGAGCTTTATTGCATATTTATTTGTTTATGTGTTATGCATGAGTTAAGGGGAGCTTCTTTGAAGCTTTACTTTAATCCATGCATATATAACTTCATGAGTTTGTCATCATCAAAAGGGGGAGATTGTTGCCCGAAGGCCCATCACTCTAGTTTTGATGATGATCAACTCATGTAGTTATAGTACTAATGATCTTGTGTTTAAATTAGTAATAGATTTGTTATCAAGTCTTAGTAGGTGTGGAGCTTCAACAAAGGATTTAAAGTCAAGTTTTGGAGCTAGCACCGGTTGATTCACGAGCCTATGCATCAAGACCACATCAAGAGTCGAGCTCGTTGGATCGTGTTTGGACCAAGTCTAGAAGATGAGAAGGCTTCAAGTGAAGACTTCAAGAAGATGAAGACTTGTGTCTAGGTATAAGATTTTTGCTTTTAGATAAAATGTAAAGGATAGATAGTTGGTGGATTGCTCAAGTATATATCACACACACTCTCTTGTTTTAGTTGTCTTTTCATAAAAGAATTTTCAGATTTAGAAAAGACTTTCATTTTGAAAATACTATTTTGATTTTTGGTGTTTCTCATGTACATGTTTTTTGAAACCAAAACCATGTTTAATGCTTAATGTCAAAACATAGATATCTTATGTGTAGTGGATCATATCCATACACACTATACTTTAATGGATTCAAAATATCTTGTTTTTGTATCATGAAGAAGTTTGGAAAACAAGTTTTAGAAAAAACAAGTTTTCAATAGAGTCAATATTTCCATATTACAAATAGTCTAATCTTTTATAACATGTCTTGATTTTGTGCAAGCATATTTGTTCATCAAAGTATATCGGTAAAACTATTTTTGTAGATTTTTTGTGAATTTATGGGATTTTTATGTGAGCCTAAAGACCAAGTTTTTTAATCCCTAGTTCAGACCTGACCTGGCTCAGCCGGTCGATCGACGTGCACAGACGTGCACGCCAGTTCTGCAAGATGGCCGGCCGACCGACCCGGTCGACCGCGCGATCGACCGGACAGAGAGATTGCTCTCTGTATCCTGGCTCGGTCGACCGGCCGGTCGACCGATGGCTCAAACGGTCTGAAATATGACCGTTGGCCGCCGACCGGACGGTCGACCGACAGGCCTGACAGACCCCAACGGCTAGTTTTTCAGACTCTATAAAAAGGCATTTGGAGGCTGTTTTGATTAAGATTTTTGGAGAGTTTTGTGCCAGTTTTTCATACTCTTTTAAGAGGTTTTTTCTCCACAAAATTTAGAGCCAATACTTCCAATTAAAGGAGATTTCATCAAGAGTGTTTAAAAGAGATTTCTTGAGTTTTCCTCCACAATTTCCATCCTTGTTTTCTCATACATACACTTGAGCTATCCATTGCTATTCATCCTATAGGAGTGTTGTAGTGAGATTGTTTTTAGGTGATCAAAGTGTTGTGATCACCAAAGACTTCTTCTTTGTTCTTTGAGGAGGCGGACAAGTGTGTTCGCGTTGTTTCGAGTTCGGGTGCGAACTTGTTGTTTGAGTTGCGGCCTCGGCGAGCCGGTTGGCTTGCGGTGTGTACGGACTAGGGAGTCCGAGAGTTGTAGGTGTTGCGGCACCGAGTGATCCGGTGGGATCGATTATAGTGGAAATCCTTCGTGTGTCAAAGGCGGAGATGTAGAGCAAGGGTGCTCGAACCTCGAAACAAATCCCTTGTGTTTGCGATTGCTCACTCTCTCTCTTTATCTTTTGTTTATATCTTGCATTCCTTTATTGTGTTTATCTTTACATGCTTGATATACCTTGTGTGCTTTATTGATATACATGCTTGGGTTGTTTGCTAACACTTGTATTTAACCAAGAGAGCCAACGCGGCACCTCAATCCTTATCTAGGAGAATCTAGAGGAGTTTGTCCAGAGCCCTTCACGGGGATTTCAGCAACACTCTTGCGTTATACGTGGTGTTTAGTTTAGATAGTTTGTTTAGGTCCTAATAGTTTTTACTTCCGCATTATTTGGCATTAAGTGACCATTAGATTAGCCATCACCTATTCACCCCCCCCCCCTCCCCTCTAGGTGAACTTACACAACCTCTTCGCGTGTTCCCCCCTATCCCTGGCACAGAGTATGGTGAAGAGTTTCGTGAAGGGGCTAGTCAATTGTCACTTGAGCGGGGGACTTTCAAATGGTTGGTGAGCATCCGACCATCTCATTTATTGTACCGTTGCGATGACGTATGTTTCTGGAGCCTTATATGCCCAACAAGTTTGCTCGACAATTCGGATATGACCAATTATATGTCAGCAATCCTAATTCTCGCTTGGGGCATACCTGCAGCCTGATCGATGGGGCTCGAGCCTGGAGGTATCTCATCGCTGGCTGTACAGGAGCGCGTTTTTGCATGCCCAGGCGGGTCCCCAACCTTCTGATGAGCCTCGGATTCTGCATACCACATCTCCAATTCCTCTGTACCAGAATTCCGAATCAACGGCTCTGGACTCAAGCTGATCGCTACTTGCTCGAAGAAAAGTGGACGATAGTAAGCAGAGGAAGCGAATCCAAGTGGCAGACCTCCAAGAATTTGAGGCCGCTAGCGAAAGGTCTGAAGCAGAAAGCTCGCTCGCTAGGGAAGCTGTTAGGGCGATTGACAAAAGCTCTGACAATGAAGGGCCGAAGTGGATTCCGATGTCCACTTCAAGCGAAAGAGGAAAGCGTCTTCTCCCCGAGGGCCTCCGAATAAGAAGATGGTAGTGAGGTACTCAGCGCTCATGGGCTAAACCCGCACAAGAGGTCTCCTCGGCTAGGGAAGAGGGATTGACCCCACACGTTCTTCCTTCTGATCCCCTGATCATCAAATCACCCGTTTTATGGGAGACTGGAGGAGAGACAGAGCAGCCCCAGACTAATACCCTGCACATCATACCTTGGCCCTATCGACTGTGATGGAGAAATTCTAAGGCATAGCCCTGTTAGGAATTGTCGTCCCTCATGAGAGTCGAACTGGTGTGTATTGGAGAGCAAACCCAACGACTTACCGATAAGTCACATGAAGATAGACCAAAATAAAAGAACTCAGGTTTAGAAACCAAGACTTAATTGAAAAGAATATCTCGTCTCGTGAGTGAAGTGGTCAATTAAAGTTGTCAATCCTGGTACAGAGCCGCAAACAGAATGTTCGGACTACAACTTTGAGTAACCCAATAATAATCCCATTGCCACCCTTATTAATAGTCTCAATGTGAAAACTTAATTCCCTCACTCATACCGAGGTGTTTGGCATTTCCAGAGATGAAAGTGTGAACCAACCCCCCAAATCAGCAACCTTGTAAAAGAAAGCAGCTTTTTTTTTTTTTTTTTGGGTCGAACTGGGGACCCCGTGGGGAGCTGTGCTCTAACAAACACAAGCCTAGCCAGGTGACCCCAAAAAGGCATTTGTTAAGACTCTTAAAAAAAGGAAACGACTCCAAAATATTAGGCCCATTTCCTCCATGGATGCAAAATACTTCCACACACAAGCAACATTTTACCTAAACAAACATCAAAAGTGCCATTAAGTGCTTCACTTTTACGCTTTCGCACTACCGAATTGCCCAAGAAACACAGAAATTTCAAGAGAACAGATCGTAAGAACCCTCAATTTAAACTAAAGAGAATAAATAAAATCATAAAAGCCTCAATCAGATGAACCAGAAGTGAAGCATTATGATAATTGTCCTGGAGCTTTAAACATTTAACTTGTTACCGGTGTTGATGATACTCCAAATATTTATAGGGACAGATGAAATATATAATGGCCAAAACAAACATAACACTCTGAAAAATGAAAATATGTGCTGATGACAGCTCTAAATAATCCAAAAACCCATTCGCCACTCTTTTATGCACTCAAATCGTATCAATTACCTACAAAATAATTCATGTAGAATCAGTAGCAGGTTGAGCCCAGGACAGCATGAAATTGCCTTTTCTTGATGGTAATAAAGCAGGAGCCTGACTACCAAAATGCAGAATTTTTCTACATGTTGGCTTGTGTATGATGTTATTTTAGATAGCAAGAAAACAAATGAAAGAACAGCAATTTTCACAGCCAAGAAGATCTGGTACATTTTCATCAACTTGTAGAAAAACGAAATGCTGAGGTTCCCAGCGTATTATGCACCTCTAGAAGCGCACAGCCAAAACGGTTCTCTACTCTTAAATCTTAATCAATCTGCACAGCAACCTTTATTTTCAAGCTTCCGTGATCAAAAAGGGGGAAAAGATTCTCTTTCAACCATATAAATTGCAAGCTTTCGTCACGGAAGAACACTTTTCACCTCCTTCCTGTCTGGGCCAAAAACCTGAAACAAAGCAGTAATGAATTTAATCGAGTCCCGCTGCTATAATCTTTTTTTTTTTTTTTTGGAACTTTATTAATTACCGACACAGGTAATAAAATTTCAGCAGTTAAAACTCTATGCACGCCAAAAACTAAACTTTGTTGCTGTCTTAAACAACTGGCAAGGTTCCAAATTATATTCTAAATATTGCATGTTCATCTCAAACCACCATTGGAAAGACCTTGTCTTATTTTATTTTATTTTATTTTTTCCCTTTCTTTTCTTTGTACTTTATGTCTAGGAATAACAAGACTGTAGCAATCCTGGTGAAAAAAGTTCCAACGGAAAAGGAGATGAGCAATATGACAAATAGTAAAGAAACAAACAATCTAGTTTATCATTACCTCCACACCAAATCCTTTGACATACACGTTAGTGAATAGCTCGGAAGGATCAGGCTGGGGGCTTTCCTGAAAATTTGAGAGTGCACTTGTGAGGCCACTTACAACTAAATTTATAAGAGCATGCAAACCATATTAATGTCATAATAAATTTCACCGTTGAGTATACTGGTCAATTTATTGCAGTAGGGAATTTACCTTGGCCTGAGCAATGGCATCATCTACTTCCTTTCTGGCTTGTTTCTCAATATCCTGTTCAAGCATTTGCAGCGTAAGAAGTAAGAACACGAGGAAAACAAAAATTAACAGGAAGGCAGAAAAGAATAAAGTGTATTATATAAAAATTAACTCTGTATTCAGGTTGAACACACAAACTAGCAAATTCAAAAACCCCACTCGAGTAGCGATTCCAATTAGAACAATTTACCTTGAGATCCGCAGCAGTTGCTATATCATGGCTAGTATCAGTTTTCTGACTCTTTCAATTGGATCACGCTCCTGCGAACAGGTGACAGAATGAGCTAACAAATAATGAAAGTAAGTGTTCTCTCTGGACTTGAGTTTGTTCAGAAGCCCAACCTGCCTCACTCCACTGATCTCATCTCGGGTGCGGTAGGTGCTCCCAGGGTCTGACATAGAGTGCCCATGGTATCTGTAAGTGTCCATCTCGAGGATCTACAAATCAGAGCACCCAAAGGATCAAATTAGACCCTGCCACCCAATAATTCACTGTAGAAAGCTGGAACTAAATGGCCCTTAAATAAAGACAAAGGTAGCAGTTCTTTACCCAAACAAAAAAAAATAACAATTGTAACACGAGTGGGTCAAGCAAGTTGTTCTTGTGCTGTGTTTAATAGCATCTAGCCTATCACCAAGATACTAGCAGAAATGTATGAATTGCAATATAGTCATGAATCAAAGCTTTGCCTGATATTACCTATGTGAATTCCTAACACCAAAACTATTTGGACTAGTACAGGCAGAGTTCAAGTTAGTAATATTACTAAAGGGAATAGCATTCCCAAATGTGTTTCCACTTTCTACTAAAAAAAACACCTTTACATTCTTTCAAGTTACTGAGAAAAATTTTTAAAATTCATATCCTCAAAATTTAAAAAAATCAATTTTCAAAAATGTTGTGGGATAGAGACCAAATAGCAGTAGCAAAACTCAATACATCAGTGCAACAAGATCAGTTTTTGGGTGATTAAGTACCAAAAGAAATGAAAACTAAACAACATAGCTCCTAAAAGTAAACATGCAGTCATTAAAGCAAAGGCAAGAAGTATGCTGTGTTTGGCATTGCTTCCCATAAAGCTTTCACCACTTTTAAAGCAAATAAATGCTCTTTAACAAAATTAAATGTTTGATGATCACTTTAAACAAGGAATTTAAAGAAAAAGAAAATAAAATAAAAGAACTGCTCTTTGAAGAAGCCAGAAAATCTAGCTTCTTAAGTACAGAAGCCAAAAAGTTATCTCCTCTTCAATCCTTGTGTTTTTTTCTCTCCCATGATCTCTTATGTAATATGCCCTCTAACCGAATTCTTCTCTCTAACTATAGGTTATGAATCTTACCTAAATTTTCACCCACACATTCATTATTATTTAACTTTTTCCAACAATTAATTCGCCACTGGGAAATTCACACAAAAGGAACGAGGAATTCTCAATGAAAAAGTGTTATTTTAGATATTTACATTTTTATAAGCACTCAAAATTTTAAAATATCCAAACAATTTAATTAAACATAAGCTCTTTCTAAGAAAACGCTTTTGGACAAATCTTTTTTGGAAAGGACTTATCTCTAAAGAGAAGCAATATCAAACACACCCTAACAACAACAAAAATAGGATTATAATATGCTTAGGAAGGGAATCATAGGGCAGCTGAATCAGCTACTATAACATGCAAGTATTATACATTGTATATTGACCATTCACTTCTGTGCAGGTGCAATAGGGGGGAAGAACGGCAGAGCTAAAGGCATCTTTGACAAGAATTCACTATTCACCACATAATGAAAACAGACTATCTGATATGCAATGGGAGCATTCCGCTACAGAATCATATGTTTGGTGATTAATAATTCTACTGTGTAGGTGGAACAGCCAATGTAATTAACCATCACATGTTAATTTTCCAGGCCAACTTAATGGCATGTCATGTATAAAACCACACATCAGGCATTTAAATATGACAAAAGCAGAGTAGTATTAATGTCTAAGGGTGGATCTTATCATGAACCAGAGGCATTATATACTACAGTAATGTAAAGAATCAAGAATAGGATCCCTTGCAAAAAAGGCAATGATGTAATGTAGTATGAGGCATGAGGTATGATTATGTGAGAACATTCAAGAGTTTGTGCCAACATTTCTATTTAACAGCATTTGATATCCAAGCAAATACTTGGTTTTCCCAAGATTTCAAACTCCCTACGCAAATTGATGTTTATATACTGTCTATAGATCTTCCAACTGTAGGAAATATAATTTGACAACTTCTGAAGATCTACCATAAGGTACAACTTTTAAGTGGTGAAATCTAATTGATTCGAAATTTCCCCATACTCTCGAGGAAAAAACTAATTTCCCTTTATGTATTCCTGGACTGCAAGATGAATAATGAATAGGACTTTGCGGCTTAACAGGGTGAGATGTATATGGGAAAAAGTTGACGCATTTTCTATGTTTCCAGATTCAGAAATATGTAGAAACAGAAGATAGAGAAGAAATAAAAAAGAAAGGTGGAAAGAGACACATGACACGACAGTCTCCACAAAGGACACTCCACTCTCACTCTCTATATTTCACTAAACTTCAGCCTTTATATAGTATATTTCATGACAAAGGCACTGCTAGGCTCCTGGAAATCCATAATTCATAACCATAATTCGGTTGTTCCTGGCCCAGTTAAAATCTAAATACTGACCAAGTTCAACCATTGAAACTCCAGAAGTACTGACATGCTTCTCTTTATATTTTATGATAATCATGGATCTCCACAATTAACTAACCAGCCATTAGATCTCTATTAGATAGATTAAGATCTATCTAAATTTCTAATTTGGTGATCAAAATTGCATGATGAAAGCGTTACCAAACTCTTGGAATTCCATAATTCATAACTGAACTATTGGTCACTCCAGACTCATGCAATCTAAACGGTAACCAACTTCATAACTTGAATTCCATCACTGACATATCACCTTATCTTTACATTTATGATGATAATTATGGGCCCCACAATTAACAAACGAGCTATTAAATAATTAAGATCTATCTCAATCTCTAATTTGGAGCAAATCATGATAAATAAAGATAAAAGAACAAATACTACCAAATCTAGGTTAGATTTTGGAAAATAATATTGAAATTGAAGATATATCCTATAAACCCCACCCCACCCAAAAAATAAAAATAAAGGAGTTTACAACTCACAAGCCTACATCAATCCTTGAAGGCTATCTTTAAGACTACTCTCGTTGAGCTATTTCTTTTTTTTTTTTTCTTGATTGAAAAGTTAACTTGCTGATATTCTTCATATTTTTTCTTGATCTAAACAATGGGATTTGTTAACTAGATGCTTCTACATGAACCAGATAAGTCCATCCAAATCAACTGAAAATCATGATTGGGAATAATAAACTGAGATTTACCAAGCAAATGAGAAACCAATCATTGGAATTAACTAAATCTACACTTTTTAAGGTCTTATTTATTTTGTTAGATAGTCATGATGCCTAATCTAGGTGTGGTGGAGATTTTCCGCTGCGATTGATCAGACGGTCGATTAACACCGCAAGCAAAGATATGGGTCTGGTGTGTGAGTACGAGATAATAGCACAACACAGGCAATAGATGGAGACAATATTTTGAAACCCAAATAGGAAAACCACGGGGAAGGAATGGAGGAAGATTCACTATAACTCGCCAGTTTACAGGAACTACATGTATGCATTGGTATCTCCTTGAGTTGGGGTTCAATGGAAGGGAAAAGGGCCAGTCCACCTCTTCACTGTAAGGGAAGGTCTATTTGTACTAAATTGTTGGCCTAGAGGCGAATGCGGTGCAGGCATGATTTGCGTAACTGCCACAATCTTCATGTGCGAATTTCTTGTAACGACTGCGATTGCTGGTATGATGTTGTTGAGATTGCATGCAGAAAATCTCACCTCGTCCATAACTGCTCAAGCTGGAAGGTGTTTCACGTTATGAACGTGGAAAAAAAATCAAACTAAAGGCCTTGTTTTAAATATCGGACGAGTCAGCCGAGATATCGTCCGATATCTCCTTTTTTGCCTGTTGTCGATACGATATGAGAAAATCGTTCGCTATATTATTTGCAGCAAAAAAAACAGCTGATATTTGAAATATTAACCGATAAATCACCTGATATCGGGCGATAAATCACCCGAAATATCGCCCGATATGAAATAACTTATTTATTGCACAATTGCGTGCAAATGTACATTATTTTTTACAATCTTTACATGCATATTACATCATTTTTATTAGGTAGATGTTATCTATGACACTAAATCAACTTTTAGTTATAATATTTCATCACATATAGTATTTAATATGAACACCCGATATGCGCACGTATCCCCCATATCCGATATCCGATATGAAAAGCCCCCATCCGATACGATCCCGATATCCGATAATTAGAACATTGACTGAAGGTAAAGATCAAGGATGATTTGTGGTCAAAATGTTGTCCTTGGAGCGAGGCAGCTGAGTCTCAGGGCGAGGAGCAGTTTCTGGAGTGGTTGAGCGTCCTCGGGGCGACGAACAGCTTCTGGAGTGGTTGGGTGTCCTCGGGACGAGGAACAGCATCTAGTTGCTTGGGTGTCCTTAGGGCGAGGAGCAACTTCTGGTTGCTTAGACACGTGTCATGATTCTGTGTGGGTCATATTTTGATCACTACAGATGCCCCCGCTCTTCTGCTTCTCGAAGCCTGCAATAGAGGCGAGAGAGTGAAGCTAATCAAAGATTCCTCGGTGCCTTGTCCTTGACTTGATACTTGTGGGCAGAGGGAGACCTGGTTCATTAATGCAGATCTTTTGAATTTCGCCTGAAGACTGCATGGCTGGATACAGCTGGCACATCGATCGATTAGATTGGCATGAAATCTATGATTGGCATCTTTTCGAATCCTGACGCCATAATGACTGAAATCGTGTGGCATAGGCGGATGATATCCTGCCAATTTGGTTAACCGATGATCTTGGGCTAGGACTGACTTTTTCGGGGATTAGAGATCTGAATTGGAGACGTTTTGACTCCACCTAAAAATAGGGAGGAGCCATAGGGTGAAAATTGCTTGTCTTCTTTTCTGAAAAGTCCTTACTTCCAACTCTGCTCTGGTGCGTCGTGATGTCATCCTTCTTCGTCCGATGGAGAAAGGGAAGGAGAGGATGTAGATGGTGGAAGTGGTTGGCGCAATACGTCAGTCTTCGCGATGAGATTGTCGCAAAACATTATTTTTCGCGACAAGACTACATCATGAAGGATGGATAGGGCTCATGCGTTGACTTGATTTGCTTGTCTGATCTCTGATCGGGCCAAACCAATTCTCATCTTGGTGCTCGAAGTTCTTCTTTCCTAATAGCGTGGATGAGGTAAGAGTTGGGACAATTCTGGACGATTACCGAGGAGGATGTCTTCCAAACAGTCTTGCTTTCTTTGGATCCTTCACTCTGACCCGATCCAGTTGTTCTCGCACTTGGAGACTCTTTTCTTAAGGAGAGGAACAAGAGGGAAGTATGGGGGATATTCCTCGAGATGTCGCCGATAAAGCACTCCTTCCAGAGTTCTGACCTCATCCTCAGGGAAAAGGGTTGGTGATGTGATATCATCACTGGCGTGCATCTTCCGTCTGGGATTCGAGGTGTCTTGGCTTAATATGGCTTCTCGGGGGTTCTCGATTTCAGGCGGAGAGGAGATGATTCTTCATCTAAAAGATCTCTTTTTAAAGGAGCCACACAGAACTTCTTCCAAGGCCTTTGGACGGTGTGAGCAATATGGTTGTGCCTCCGCAAATGTTCTCCCGATGAGCAGATCATTGTTTGCTTCACCATCGAGAATCTGTTTGGTGGCGGGATTTGACAGGCAGGATCTGGACCATCTGTATTTCTTTTCAAAAAGACAAACACAAATGTGAGATAGAACATGTATTCTCTTGTTAGATGTATCAAGTGTGTATTCGGATGGATGTATTCGGAATGAAATGACTTGTAATAAATAAATACATAATTCTTTTGGAATAGAAATGTTTGTTTGGGCTTTGCCTGGCTTGTTTTACCATTTGTTTTGTTTGAAATCGATCGTGTCTCGTCAGAGCACTTGCCTTTAACTCCGGGATAATTGACTTAGCATGTGAATGGTTTGGTAGGTTTGGATTATTGTTCCTCGGTGGGGGTTGTCCCATCAGTGATACCTGCAAATCTTGACCTTTGATTAGGGGTAATCCCAGCAGCAGAGTTGGGTTCACGTCTGCCTCCGAGTGGGGGAAATCCCATCAGCGGGGCTGTGAACACGGGACTCTAAGAGGGGAAATCCCAGCAGCAGAGTTAGTCTCCAAGTGGAGTATGAAATTTGGTAGCACTTCGAGTGGGGAAAATCCCACAACGGAGGAATGAAGCGCACACAAGCATGTAGTGATACAACTTGAACTAAATGTTAGGTGCAATATTGTAAGACGTAATGTAAGTAGATGGGGATAACATGACTATGTATGCTCGACTTTTAACTACACGAAATTAGTACGTCGAGAGGATAATCCAAACAAGAAAACCCTCATATATATATCATGTGCCTCGTGCGGTTATAGGCCAAACACATACAATCATTTCATCCCGAGATGATTAACACTTCATAGAGATAACGTTCAGATAATACTTGGGTGATTGTGCCCATCCACGACGCTTCTAGCATGTGATTACATAGAACTGGTATGTCGAGGAGATAATTCAAACAAGGAAACCCTCATAGATATATCGTGCATCTCATGCAATCATAGCTCTTCGGATCCCTACAAATTGGAAAAAGGCCTGAAGTGAGGGTGTCACCCAGAGACAGATTAGGTGCGTCTACTCTGAGTAGGGAAAATCACAACAGCTGTGTGGCGATCTGGTACCTCCGAGTGGGGAAAATCCCAACAGCAAAATTCCTCCGAGTGGGGAAATCCCACAACAGAGACAAGCCAACAATTTCCGAGTGGGAGAAATCCCATCAGCGTGCTTTGAACATGGAGGGGCCTAAAGTGGGGGTATCACCCATCGACAGATTGAATGTGTCTACTCCGAGTGGGGAAAATCCCAACAGCGAAGTGACGATCAGTCATGGACCCAGCAGAGGGAAACTGCCTGGGGTCATCCGCCCGTGAATTGGATAAGGGAACCGGTAGGCTAGTGTTTGTGTTTCGAGTGGGAAAAATCCATCAGCGGAACATCAAACAGGGGCTCTGAGAAAGAAAAATCCCTATAGCAGAGTAGGGACTCCGAGTATAAAAAATTACACAGCGGAGGGTTTCGATTCTCGTAAGCTAATCGAGAAATAGCCTATAGGCAAGTCTGCATTGCCGTCTCCGAGTGGCGAAAATCCCATCAGCGGAGCGTACAGACACAGTCCTCCGAGTAGGAAAAATTCCAACAACGAAAGGTCCGAGTCCGAGGAAAATCCCATCAGCGGAGTAGTTCCGAATAGGGGAAATCCCATCAGTGGAACGCATAGACATCATCATGCTTTATGCAGAGACTGACTTTCCTCTGACATCATCATGCTTTGTGGTATGATTAAAGGAAGTTTTCGTTTCTTCCTCCAGTTGGATGTAGGGCTGAGCTAGTGACAAGTCGCTCATCCGAGTGACATCGTACTTGAGGAGATGCTTGTACAGAAAATGAGAGACCTGTAAGTCGCTGATGAACGCAAGTGCGAAAACGTCCTCACCGTAGTTGGGGACTTTGGCGAGTTGGCTTTAGAAGAAGCTGATGTATGAGGCTATCATTCTGCCTCATCTTAACGGAAAGGAGATGATGAATATTCTTCACCTCCTGGCGAGAGGCGTACTAAGAAACTTGGTACCTCCTCAAAATTGAGAGAGCGAGGTGGCACACCTTTCAGACTGGAGGGAAAGGTGATGCACAAGAATGGATCATTGCAGAAAATACCACCATCTTGTCCCGAAAATACATGATGTGCTAGATGGGGTCACTCACCACGGAGTAGTAGTCGAAGGTTGGAGTTGAAAATTTCCTCGGAACTCGCATTCAAGACTGTCTTCAGAGTTAGGAACTTACACAAATGAAGACGTTGGGTGGCCTTATAGCCTCGCTTCCGCGATCTGTCTCTGGATCAGTTTGTCAAGACTCGGAGGTTGGGAGATCCACCGACTTCAACTTTGCTTTCTGACTGCGTTAATGAATGATCGTTCTGGAAGGCAGTGATTTGAGCCCAAAGTTAGTCGTTGAGCTGCCTACTCACAGATGACATTCTCGCGATCGAGAGCTGCCTGCTCTCGATCACGATCTGATTGGGCTTGTTGTTCCTTCATCTGCTCTTTCATGTCAGCAAGCATCTGAAGAAGCTGGTCTTTATGCTTCTGCGGTGGTTGAACACTGGCGGCTGCCCCCAGGGGCGAAGAGCCGGTGTCCTCGGTGGTATGCGACTGATCGTCGATTGGCGGAGGGACCGTGCCCCCAACGATGCTGACGGCCTTGCCTTTGGATGGTGCACCGTTGACGATGAGGGTGTACTTTCTTGGGGCCATCGGCTCTGTTGTAGAGGCTTTTTTATGAAGATTTTTAGGTGAGGCATTAAGTGTTGGGACTCAGATCTCAATGAAAGCACCAGTTTATGGTGGAGATTTTCCGCTACGATTTATCATATGGTCGATCAACACCACTAGCGAAGATATGGGTCTAGTGTGCGAGTGCGAGATAATAAACACAACATAGGCAATAGACGAAGTACGTGGAAACTCAAATAGGGAAAACCTACAGGGAAAGGAAGGAGGAAGATTCACTATAACTCGCTAGTTACATAAACTATAGGTGTGTACTGGTATCTCCTTGAGTTAGGGTTCACTGGAAAGAAAAAGGGTCAGTCCCCCTCTTTGCTAGAGGGGAGGTCTATTTGTACTAAACTATTGGCCTGGAGGCGGATGGGATGCAGGTGTGATTTGCGTAATTGCCACGATCTTCATGTGCGGATTTGTTGTAACGGCCACGATTGATGGTATAATAGTTGTTGGGATTGCATGCAGAAAATCTCGTCTCAATTCATAACTACCCAAGCTTGAAATTGTTTCACGTTATGAACGTGGGAAAAGATCAGGTTACGTAAACTGAAGGCGAAGATCAAGGATGATATGTTGTCAAAATGATCGTGTCCTCAGAACGAGGGGCAGCGGAGTATCCTCGTAGCAAGTAGCTTCTGGAGTGACTGATTCTCCTCGGGGTGAGAAGCAGCTTCTGGAGTGGCTGGGCATCCTCAGGGCGAAAAGCAACTTTTGGAGTTGTTGAGTGTCCTCGGGGCAAGGAGCAGCTTATGGTTGCTTGTGTGTCCTCGAGGCAAGGAGCATCTTTTGGAGTGGCTGAGTGTCGAGGAGCAGCTTCTGGTTGCTTGGACACATGTCATGATCCTGTGTGTGTCAGATTTTGACCACTGCACTAGTTATCTTTATAACTTACAATAAATAAAGATAAAAGAACAAATGCTACCTAATTGAGTTTACAGCTCACAAACTTACATAATCCCTGAAGGCTATCTTATACAAGCTATTCCCATTCAACTATTTTCTTTTTTGTTCTTGATTGAAAAGTTAACTTGCTGATATTCTTCCATTTTTTCTTGATGTAAACAATGGGAGTTGTTAATTAGATACGTCTACATGAACCAGATAAGTCCATCCAAATCAAACTGAAAATCATTATTGGGAATAATAAACTGAGATTTACCACAAGCAAATGAGAAACCAATCATTGGAATTAACTAGATCTACACTGTTTAAGGTCTTACTTTATTCTGCAAGATGGTCACAGGATAACCATATTAAGTGTGGCCATGCAAAAATACCGATCAAGCTCTGGTCTAAAGGATAGTGGGAAAAAAGGAGGGGTGATTCTTAAGGAAAGAGGCAAAAGTAATATAATACTGATAGAATTAAGGACATTAAGTCAGATGTCAAATGGAGTACAGTGTGCAGGAAAAAAAAAATTAATGACTAGATATGCTTCATAGCATTAGGTTGGAATTATTTTGAATTCAGTAAGGGCTATTTTCTCTATAAAATATTAATTATATTTGATGAAAAAACTGTTGTAAGATTGAGTTGCCACTAAAAAAGAGTGAAGAGAGGTGATTTTCGTAAGAAAATGTAAACTCTGCACTGCATGTTCTAGAATTCGGCATTGAACTCCAAAAAGTGAAGTCAATTCATGGTACAATAATGAAGCGAGATGATGACAAGACGAAGTTCCACTATAAATGGAAAGTCTGCAATGACAACAATAAAGTCTCCAAAATTTGGTGGTGGTTTAAATGAACCATTTTTCTTCATCCATCTCCATTAAGGCCATCTCTGTTGGTGTACAAATGTAATATCCTTTTTGTCGCGTCATCCAGGTTCATTTTCAGTGTAGGCTGGGAGGAGAAAGAGAGACACTGTAGAAAGAGTGGGAAAGGGACAAAATAAACTTGAGACATCAATCCTCAAAGTAAAAACTGCAATTCCATTTTTCTCAAAAACTCTCATTTAGTCCTTAGCATGCAGCCTTTTATAGGCTTTTACATATTCAAAGATAAAGATAAAATAAAAACAGATAAACTAATTTGAGTTCTCCTAACTTAAAAGACACTAACAAACAATTCTAGAGAAAGTTATGGTCCATGTGGTTACTATTCATGTGAATCATAACTGCTGCAATAACCAACAAATCGTATATTTTAACTTCTTTTATTTCAATTATGTTTGACTCCTAAAATATCCTCATAAATCTAATTTTCTTCTAAACAAAATTCAGAAAGCATGTATATCTTCTTCTAGTCTGAACCCACCTGCAACTTTGCAAAGAAGCCCTCCTAAAACCAGAAATCAAGATAGAAGACTCAAAAAAAGCAAAAAGGACATCAATTTTGGTCTACTCTTTGTTCTATGGGCTCTTTCAATTATGTATCCACTTGCCCTTCATAACTGCTTTGCCCATGGTTTTTTTGATAATATGATGCACATGTCCAAACCATCACAATAGGATATATCTTTTATGTTCTTCGAAGCTACCTTTAACTTCTACCTTATGCATACAATTCTTGTACAATCTTTTGTTGTATTGCCTGTCATCTGACTCTTGATAATAATTGAAAAACAAGAGTATAGAAAAGAGTAGATCTCAAGACAAAAGAAACAACATAATAATGCTCCAAAAGCAATGCCACAAAAAGAGCATTTCCAAGCAAAAGAAACTACGTAATAGAATAGAGTTGGAATATGTGTATGCAGTTATGCAAGTGAAACAAAAAAAGATAGTAACATGTTGCCAGTAAATATTTTAAGAAACCGCCTATCTCATTTAGCAACATATTAGACAAAGAACTAAAGAAAAATGAAGGCGTAACCCTGTCTCTGAATAATTTTAAATCATAAGTTATTTCCTGAAATGAAAGGTTCAAGTCATCTGCCTTCTCAGTAATACAAAAGCAAAACAATCAGATTGCCGCAGGAAATAGAAATAACAACGTCCATAAGAAGGAAAGTATAGGCAGACAGATAAATCAGTAGTGTAGGTTCTTACTAGGGGTCCATTCTTTAAAGCATGTTCTTTAGCAAACTTACATGCTTGCTTCACAGCAAGAGCATCCATCCCATCCACCTGTTGTAAAGATATGCCTACAGTTAGAACAGACAAGAGAGATTGAAAAACATTGATAACCAAAATACCAAAATAATGTGTAACTTCTTATTTCAAGGTGTCCACCTTCTTGCGAAGGGACAAAATCTTTAAATTAGCAAGTGCTGTGGAGAAATCAACATTTCCAGAAGAAAAGGTTTCTGTGATGCTGGCAAAAGTAATCAGATTAATATGCAAGAATGATCGAAACAAACAACAAGAGAAGCCACAAGTGATTGCACAAAGAACCTCGTCTTTTCTGCAAATTAAGCAATCCATTCAAGTCCTGTACTGAGAAATCTAAAGCCTTTTACCATCAAAGTTGCTCCAGATCACTACTGAAATAGCAATAAGAAATTAACAAGAAGCTTATCCTCTTGAGTCGGTCAAATCTGGAGAAGAAAATTATAGGCAAGAGAACATCTTTCTGTGATCTTAAAATAAAAGGCCAGTAGGGGAGAAGAGAAATCCACACTGTTGAACATGTAATTCAATCCCATGCAACAAAGAAGCAACCAAACTAATATTTTAAGGCCCAAAACAATATGATTTGTAGACATGGACATGGGTTTCTTACTCTGACATGCACAGAGCGTGTCACACAAGACCATGTCGCCAATCCATGCACGACAACACAACTATGGCTGTATATGCACAGTTCTTCTGGATATATGTATATTTGACTTAATATGTGTATATGCGAAAAAAGCCCAACTACAGTAATATGATCTATAAACAATCAGCTTTTGGTGCAGCACAACATACTTCACCTGCACATTTTTTAGTAGAATGACAATTTAAACATTTGTACATGTTGGACATGGCGTGGACGCACGTGTCCTGCTAGGCGTGTTGAACATGCCAAATTTTGGTTGGGGTTAGTGTCCTACAATTCATAGCCAAACAGAGTCTAGAAAGAAAAGGAAAATGATAAAATTTTCTGCAAGAAATCACATCATCTTTTAGGGACAAAACAAGGCAAGTTCCAATTGAAACACATTCCCAAAGTATGTCTATCTCCGTGACTACACAGAAACTCATCAGATAACTGATATGATATTTGAAAACCAAATATAAAATTTAGAAAAAGGCGAATAATACTCAACTTGTCAAGCATTTAATTTTGAATTATTAACAATTAAAATCTAGGGGGGGAGACATAGTTGATCCCCTTTATGTAGATACGCTACTTGTGGAAAAAGACTAGTTAGCAAACAAACACAATTGGGAGGAATAAATTGCCAAGCTGGCGGTGAACTATCAAGAGTAAGAAGCGTTCAATTTCATAGTAGGAATACTGTCATCTGTACTAGCAATATTACTAGATACTAAACAGTGACTACAACGTTATTGGAACAATATAGATCTAACTTTTGTTCAAAACTTCCAAACACAATAACACTAAGCAACACCACAACTTGGTTTTATTACACAAAAGCAGGCACAAATGTGATGCTTGTGGACCCATGCGACCCGAAAGCAAGTAATCATGGGACAGATACAAGGAGAAGAAAATAACATGTTTCATACCAATTTTGTTTACATAAACATTTTTCTACTCAATTTTGTTCCTCATGCCACGCTGGTCACATATTGCTATTTTTTCAATGATATGGATATAACCCTAACAAACATCTCATATCATATAGGCAATAATGCTCAAGACATTTCCAAGGTCAAAAGTCCAAACAGTATTTAATAAATTTGCCAAAATAAATACCATTAATTTTTATGAAGGTAGGAACCATTAAGATTAAACGAGACTCTTATAGAGATTTGAAGAAAAATTGTGATGGAGTTTTGAGAGGTATAAGCTAGCCAAGAAGGAAGCTAAGAAAGTTGTTCAGAATGCAAGAGCTAAAGTGTACATAGAAGTGTACGAGAAGTTGGACACCAAAGAGGTTGAAAAAGACATATAAGAATTGCTCGAATAAGGGAGAGAAAGACTAGAAACTTATGTACTGTGAGGTGTGTCAAAGATGAGCATCAGAAGGTTTTAGTTCGAGATGAAGAAATCAAAGAAAGATGGAGAGAGTATTTTGACAAATTGTTCAATGGTAGTTCTACTCAAGACTTGGATGACATTAGCATTCAGTGCCAGGATATGGACCATAATTATATGTGCAGAATTAGCGAATCTGAAGTTAAAGAGACCTTGAAGAGGATGAAGTCAAGGAAAGTTGTTGGCCCAGATGGAATTCCTACTGAGGTATGGAGACGCTTAGCAGAGGTGGGCGTGGGATAGCTGACAAACCTTTTTAACAAGATCTAGCTAACTAAAAAGATGTCAAATGAGTAGAGAAAGAGTACCTTATTACCTCTCTATAAGAACAAGGGTGATATCCAGAATTGTTCAAACTATCGTGGAATAAAACTCAAGTGTCACACCATGAAGCTTTGGGAAAGGGCAATTGAACACAGGTTAAGGCAGAATGTTACAATATCAGAGAACCAGTTTGGGTTCATGCCAGGGCGATCGACGACAGAGGCTATTCATTTGCTTCGTCAACTTATAGAGCAATTTCGAGAGAGGAAGAGAAATTTGCATGTGATCTTTATTGATTTAGAAAAGGCTTATGATAAGGTGTCAAGAAAGGTATTATCGTGGACATTGATGAAAAAGGGAGTCCCCATCAAATATATTGACAATCAAGAATATGTACGATGGAGTGTGGCAAATGTCAGAACTTGTGGAGGCATAATAAGTGATTTTTCTATCACAATTGGATTGCATCAAGGATCTGCATTGAGTCCATTCTTGTTTGCCATAGTGGTGGATGAGCTTACTAGAGCTATTCAGGATAAGATACCCTGGTGTATGCTATTTGCTAATGATATTATCCTAGTCGATGAAACGAGAGTTGGGATAAATGCCAAATTGGAGTTATGGAGGCAGACTCTAGAATCTCGAGGTTTTAGATTAAGTAGGGCCAAAACAGAATATATGGAGTATAAATTCAGTAAACATAGAATCCGAGATTATAGTATTGTGAGATTAGATAGACAAGAAATACCGATGAGCAATCATTTTAAGTACTTGAGTTCTATTATCCAAAAGGATAGAAAGATTGATAGTGATGTCAACCATAGGATTCAAGCCGGCTGGTTGAAATAGAAGAGCGCAACAGGAGTTTTATGTGATCGTAACATTCTGTTATGGCTAAAGGGAAAGTTTTATCGGACTGCTATTAGGCCAGCTTTGTTATATGGCACAGAATGTTGGGCTATAAAGAGACATCATGCCCAGAAGATGAAGATGAGTGTAGCATAGATGTGCATGCTTCGTTAGATGTGTGGTAACACGCGTAGAGATAAGGGGAGAAATGAGGATATCATATTAAGATAGGTGTAGCCTCTATAGAAGAAAAGATAAAAGAAAACCGCCTACGATGGATTGATCATGTGTGACGTAGACCAACAGATGCACCAACCGGCGAGTAGAGCGTATCAATTTAGGGCAAGTTAAAAGAGTGCATGGGAGACCGAGAGAAACATGGATGGAGGTAATACGACAAGATATAGAGGCTAAAGGTCTTAGTGAAGGCCTATTGCTCGATAGGAATGAGTGGAGAAAGCTGATCCATGTGCCCGATCCGGCGTAATTCTCTTTTGGTTCATGTAGCCTACCCCAAATACTTGGGACAAATGGCTTAGTTGTTGTTTTTAAGAACCATAATGATCATAGAAGGCTAGAACTTGAACATGGAACAAACAAATGCTATTCCTCACACTAGAACATGTCCAGTTGATCAATCTTTGAAGGAACATTTAAAGAAGGATACATCTTTTCCTCACATTTGAATGTTAAAAGGAGCATCATTTGCACATGACAAAGAATATTAATCATTTAAAATAATAAATAGACGCAATGAAAATCAAGTACAACACCACAAGAAGTGGGAAACAGCATTTAGCGTTGCACTGTTGCAGTGAACTCTGATTACACTGGGATTAATCACGTGTAGCACATGATTACAGCATGCCCTGAGAACAGATAATGGAAAAAGAGAGCAAATAATTATACTTACCATGATTCCACAAAAAAGCTCAAGCAACCTAGCAGTATTTGTATTATTTTTCTTCTCCACATGCAGATGCTTTGCCAGAAGATGGAGATCATATCCTCCATGATACCACCACCCTATAATTGAATCATGAGATGCACATCCACAATGGAATTGACTTCTAACAGCCTCACATCTGCAATCATCACCAAGATGCTCATCCTGGATCATCGCTTAATGAACAAATTCTTTATCCTTTTTCCTTTAGTTTGCCCTTTATATAATAACCCGTCCTCGTTCTAGCATCTACCTTCAATATCAACCTCAAAATCGTGATCCTTTGTCAATGTGGTCTTCTCACTCATCTAGCCGAGTCTGCTAATGCCTAAAATGAGCAGCCAACTGGGTTTCAAAATTTCAATGACACTTCTTGAACCTTAGCTGTAGGTTTATGGGATGGAACGCTCGGCTAAATAAGCTGTCTATGAACATAGCTGCTCTGTTACCCTATCATCTACTTGGACCTGGTTTTCCATAATACCAATATTTGCATCCAGCCATGACACCCATAATGCCTGCTTAAAGCCCATAAGCATTCCTCTCTACCAATACCCTATGAATTCACTACACAGTTATATGTATAACTGTAGCTTAGATTTTAAAGGAAAGTATGCTGGATAATGAGTTATTGTAGGAAGAAACGGTAAAACATAAAATCCTATACATGTGAGAAGTATGATTGGCCTACTGGACCTAAATTCGCATGTGAGAAGGCCCAGTTTGTTTGCAGAGGGATCTTCCCCTGGTTGATTATGACCATAATGCAAAGGATAAAACATTCACCACATTTCAGCTGCTTTATCATTATTCAATTCAATACTTGAGACCTTCACATTGCCTTGTAGGAATGTAGGACATTTTTTCTATTGATATTTTCCTGTCCCACAGGTTTTAAAGTCCTTTACCATATAACCTTGGTTTTCTTTTTTTTTTTTTTTTTTTTTTGGGGGTGTGTGTGTGGGTTTTTTTTTTTTTTTTTTTTTTTTTTTTTGGGGGGGGGGGGGGGGGGGGGGTGTTTGTTTCCCTTCACCATCTTAAAGTGCGTGTGTAGTCCTTGACAATCTAAAATTGGTCTTCCTTATTTTTTTGTCTGGTTTCTTTCTTTCTTTCTTTTTTGGTCAGTTTTTTTTTTTTTTTTTTTTGGGTGGGAGGGTTATTTTGTGGTGTATGTGGTTGGAGTAGGGGTGGTGGGGAGGGCCGGAGGGGGTCAATCTAATATCTCGTAGGAGCTTTTAGTCTCAGGAATGAATTGAGCCAGATCAAACACTCCAGTAGCAATAAAACCACAGTGACACAGACTTCAGAATGGCTGGTAGGTGATTTTACACTGAAAGGTTCCATCCATAAATCAATAACATGTTAATTCATCGGTGTTAGTGTTTGGATCTATGTAGCACGGATACTTTTATCATAGAACAGTGTCGTGTCCAAACGTGTCTGACACACGTGTCCGAGACGCATGTCGTGTGTATTTTTAAGAATTTGCCACATGTCCACGTATCGTGTCCATTTCAACGTTATTGTGTCCGTGAAACATTGGTTAGAATTGGATAAAAGTTGCCACACTAAATATAGCATATCCTATGGTTTTAAGGGGACTTAGGATTGTAAGAAAATGTAAAAGAACAACATTTATAAGTACCGAGTTACATTTTGTGAGAAATCCAATATCAGATTAAAAGGGAGCATTTATGCTATAATGTTGTAAAAATAAGTATAAAGGTTGCAATTTTTCAGACATGACTGACAAGGAAAAACACAATCACTTCAATCTAGGCGAAAACTTAGAATTTGTGTGTTGGTTTTTTTTTTTCCTCCAGGAGGGGGGGAGGTTGTGCGCGCGGTGCGCGGAAGGGGAAGTTCCATATTGCCAACAGCTCTATTACAATAGAAAAGTAAGAAATCGTTTTTTTTAGAAAAAGCAACTAAAGTAACTTCTCTTGTAATTTTTCTTAAGTTGTTATATACCAGAGATCAAAGAATCGGCCGAGTCGGATACGACTCGGCCGAGTCGTATCCGACTCGGCGGCCTCCGGTTTAACTCGGAGGCCCGAGTCACCAGTGGATCGCCGAGTCGACCCGGATCGGGTCTGACTCGGACCCGACTCGGGCGACTCGGCCGAGTCGTTCACGACTCGGCCGAGTCTCCCGAGTCGGGTCCGAGTCAGACCCGATCCGGGTCGACTCGGCCGCCCGTGACCTTTTCCCTTTAAATCCGATCGGGGGAGAGAGAGAGAGATCAGATCTGATCTCTCTCTCTCTCTCTCGCGATCGCCGTCTCCCCCGCGACGCCCTCCGGCCCTCGCCGTCCCACCTCGTCGCCGTCGCCGTCGCCGTCGCAGGTAAATCCTCCCCTCTCTCCCTCTCAGTCTCTCTCTCTCCCTTCCTCTGTGCCTCTCTCTCCCTCTCTTTCTCTGTCTCTCTCCCCCGCAGGCCGCAGCGGCGCGCGCTCTCTCTCTCTCTGGCCTGCAGCGGCGCGCGCGCTCTCTCTCTCTGTCGCACTCTCTCTCTCTCTCTCGCACTCTCTCACTCTGTATCTCTCTCTCTGTCGCACTCTCTCTCTCTCTCTCGCTCTCTCTCTCACTCTGTATCTCTCTCTCTCTCTCTGTCGCACTCTCTCTCTCTCACTCTGTATCTCTCTCTCTCTGTCGCACTCTCTCTCTCTCACTCTGTATCTCTCTCTCTCTCTCTGTCGCACTCTCTCTCTCTCTCTCACTCTGTATCTCTCTCTCTCTCTGTCGCACTCTCTCTCTCTCTCTGTATCTCTCTCTCTCTCCCTCTCCCTCTCAGTCTCTCTCCAGTCTCCCCCTCTCTGTCTCTCTCTCTCTCTCCCTCTCCCTGTCAGTCTCTCTCTCTCTCTGTCTCTCTCTCTCTCCACTGTGTTCCTCTCTCTCTCCTCTGTCTCCGTCTCTCTCCCTCTCTCTGTTCCTCTCTCTCTCTAATTAATTTACATTAATGTCATTTAATTTAGGTTAGTTTAGGTAAAGTTATTTAACTTAATTTAGGTTAATTAATCTAATAAAGTTTTGTAATTAAGTTAGGTAATTTAATAATTTATTGAAGTTAGGTAATTAAGTTATTGTAAGTTAATCTAGTATAAATTAGTTTAGCTTAATTTAATATAGTTTCATAAATTGAATTGAATTTAATTTAAATTAGTTTAGTTAACTTAATTTAGGTTAATTTAATTTAATAAAGTTTTGTAATTAAATTAGGTAATTTAATTATTTTATTAAAGTTAGGTAATTAAGTTAGTGTTGCTTAATCTAGTATAAACTAGTTTAGTTTAATTTATTGTAGTTTCATTTAATTGAGTTTAATTTAATGTTTTTAATTTAGTTAATTTTAGTTTTAATTTAATTTAACAGATAATTTTTTTAAATTTCAGTATGGCTCCAAAGCAACGCGATTTGGATGGGAACATGGTACCCCTGTTGGTGGAAGTAGAAAACTTGTGAAGTGCAATTATTGTGGGAAACAAGTCCATGGTGGTATCACTAGATTGAAGCAGCATATAGCACATGTACCCGGTCAGGTGGAAGGATGCTTGCGAGTATCAAAAGAGATATCTCAAATAATGAGACGACATCTTTCTGAAGGTAGCAAAGAAAGAGCGGCCATTAAATCTAAAAAAGATCGACTTATGAGATCTTTAAGTGAGGAAGATTTCTATGAGGTGACCGAAGAAGATTCTGATAATGAAATTGAAGAAGTTGGTGGTTTGGAAGGAGTTGAAAGAAGACAACTGAAACAAGCCATGAAAGAAAGTCGTGAAATGGCTTGGAGATCGGCAGAAGGAGTTGATATTGGTGGCAGTAGTTCACAGCCTTCAGGATCAGGGAGTAACCGTGGATTGCGTCGGAGTATGACTATGAGAGAAGCTGAAATTCCAGCTCGTGGTATTGATCCTAACATGTTCCCAACAAAACAGAAATCAATCAAAAGCATGTTCTCAACTGAGAATATGAAAAAAGTTGGGAAATCCGTGGCGAAGTTCTTTCACTATAATGCAATACCATTCAATGCAGCTGATAGTGGTCCTTACTACCAAGCCATGATTAATACTATTGCGGAGGCAGGTCCAGGTGTAAAAGGCCCTACAGGGTACCAGATTGGCAATCTCTATTTAGAGGAGGAAGTGAAAGAAATTGAAGTATATATTGCTTCAATAAAAACAAAATGGCCGCAGTATGGTTGCACGATCATGTGTGATGGATGGAGTTCTCATAATAGAAAGTCTATTATTAATTTCATGATTTATTGTGATAGAAGCATGATCTACCATACTTCTGTTGATACCACTAATATCTCGAAGACTGCTGAGTATATATTCTCGCTAATGGATAAAGTTGTTGATGAAGTTGGCGAAGAAAATATCGTGCAGGTTGTCACAGATAATGAGGCAAGTTTCAAAGCAGCTGGTCACATGTTGATGGAGAAGAGAAAACATTTGTTTTGGTCTCCCTGTGCAGCACATTGCATTGATTTGATGCTTGAAGATATTGGCTCTTTGAAATCAGTCAAGGAGACATTGGATGATGCTAAGGTGATCACATCATTCATTTACAATAGCCTCAAAGTGGTGAATTTAATGAAGCTATATACAAAGATAGAGATTTGTTGAGACCAGGTATAACACGGTTGCCACCGAGTTTATTTCTATTGAAAGCCTTATTCGCTATGAGCAAGATTTGAAAAGAATGTGCACGACTACAGAATGGCGTGAATTCAACAAGGAAAGGAGTAGAAGAAGTGTGCGAGATAAGGTTGCTAATCTCATTCTGACTGACCGGTTTTGGAAGAAGGCAAGAGAGGTCCAAAACATTATGGATCCTCTTGTTAGAGTCTTGAAGATAGTGGATCAGGACAAGAAACCTACACTATCTATTATATATGAAGCTATGGATAGAGCAAAATTGGCTATAAAGGCCTCAAATAAGAACTGGAAGAAGTACTGGGACATCATTGATAGAAGATGGGAGGGACAATTGCATAGACACTTGCATGCTGCTGGTAATTCATTTGCCTAGAAATCATATTTGTTGACTAGAAATTGAAACTGTCATATCATAACAATCGTTTGCTTACATTATTGCAGCATATTTTTTAAATCCAGCACTCCAATATTCAAAAAACTTTTCTACACATCCAGAAGTGAGATATGGATTAAAGGAGGTCATTAAAAGATTGGAGCCAGATTTGACTAAACAAGCAAGAGCTATTAATGAGGTAATAATAATTTATTTATTTCATCGATATAATGTTATGCAAATATTAACACTTGTGATGTGTATTCTCACAGATAAAATTATTTGTGGATGGAGTTGGAGAATTGGAAGCTCACTAACTAGAAGAGCAGTGCAACAATCTCTTCCAGCTGATTGGTGGATTAATTATGACGAAGAAGCTCCCAATCTGCAGAAAATTGCCATCAAAGTCTTAAGCCAAACATGTTCTTCATCGGGTTGTGAAAGAAATTGGAGCACGTGGTCGCTAATTCATACAAAACTGCGCAACCGGTTGGCAATGAAAAAGTTGCATAAACTAGTATATGTGCATTACAATATGCGGTTGCGAGTAAGAAACTTGACATGCAAAAGCGACACTGATGATTATTACAACCCAATTGATCTGAACAATATTTTCAATGATGATGATATTTTGGATGAGTGGATTCGTGAGGGAGAACAGCCGATGTTACCACCAGATGACTTAGGTTGGTTAGATGAAGGTATTCGTCATACTGACGAAAGTGGCGGTGATGATGGTGATGGTGGTGATGATGACAGCGGTGATGGTGGTGGCGATGATGGTGGTGAGGGTGATGGTGGTGAGGGTGATGACGGCAGTGATGGTGGTGATGGTGGTAATGTTGAAGATACTCATGGTGTTGGTGGAAGCCAACGAGATGATGCTTTAACATGGGATTCACAATATTATGCCACACAAGATACAGATCATGGAGGCCGGGCGGGGGATTTCACAGCAGCGTAGGCATTTGGATCGGTTGGTCGAATTCAGTTCTAGCGATGATTATTCGAGTGGACATGATTACTACTCACATGGTCATCATAGTCTTGAAGGCCATTTACAGGGGTTGGGTTTGACATCTGGCCAATATTCTGGCACTGATTATTCTAGCACTGGTGATTACTCTACTAGCAGCACTGAATATCGAGGTTTTGGGTATTATCACCATGGAGCTGATATTGCACAGCCCCTACCGCCATATTACTCTGATAGTGGATCCTCTGGCCAATCATCTCAGCCTACAGGATCTCACCCACAAAACATATCATTATCCTTATGGAAACTATATGCCTGGTTTCTATACTTATCGCGGGCCAGATGATAATGATGATTTGGAGCCTCCTCGTAATTCAATGTGGAAATGACTATATTAACAGGTACTTATGAATTATTTTGTGCAATTTACTATATTATGCATGTATTTTGATATTTTTCTACCGACGACGCTTGTATTTATGCTTTCACGTTATGTTTTGAGTGTTAGGTGATATGTTTTGAATATGTGATGCATGAATTTGGATGTTTACATTTTTTATGATTTGTCATGATTTTTTCATAATTTTTTTGGCGCTCTATGTAGCGTTTTTTGCGTATCGCCCGAGTCCGATCCGAGTCGCCGAGACCGATCCGTCTCGGTGCCGGCCGAGTCGGCGGCCGAGACCGAGACTTTGAACCATGTTATATACACCCCTATAATTCAGATACTTTGTTAGTCAGGTATTTTGTTAGTCAGGTAAACAGCCCATGCAAGACTCAGTAAGTTTCATCGCATCCCTCTTTAACTAAAACTTCAGATATAAAAGATAATTACAACAGAATAATTTTCAAAAAGAAAAATAGACAGGACA
Source organism: Agave tequilana (assembly GCA_038442645.1). NCBI lineage: Eukaryota > Viridiplantae > Streptophyta > Magnoliopsida > Asparagales > Asparagaceae > Agave > Agave tequilana. The sequence goes on along the minus strand of JAVJIF010010109.1, from coordinate 97,843 downwards.
CTATGAAAATTACTACGCTCAGCTTCTTGAGATTAGGCTGATGGGCCTACCCAAGAACCTTAACTTTACTCATTTAATTTTTCTCTTGAATTTTGTTTACACAGTTTTTGCAATCCATCATATAATAAACCAAATTCCCCCATCCTCACATCAGCATGGCAGATTTGTTTTAACATTTGATCACATCCAAGCCAGTATCATCTGCTATACAAATCATCTATGGCTTAAAACATGACCAAAATCTCTTCAATCTTGATTCAATATTTTTAACATATACCAAGCTGCTTTTCATGCTAAGAAACTAGCATTAGTTACATTCCCATAACTAAGTGCCATGTTTTAAATATCAGCCGAGTCGACCGAGATATCGTCCGATATCTCCTATTTTGCCTGCTGCCGATACGATATGGGAAAATCGTTCGCCATATCATTTGCAGCAAAAAACGATCGTTATTTGAAATATCGGCCGATAAATTACCTGATCGCCCGATATGCAATAACTTATTTATTGCACGATTACGTGCAAATATACATTGATTTTTATTGTCTTTGCATGCATGTTACATCATTCTTATTAGGTAGATGATATCTATGACACTAAATCAACATTTAGTTATCAATATTTTATTATAAATAGTGTTCAATATGAGGGCCCAATATGCGCGCGTATCCCCGATATCTCCCCCGATATCCGATACCCGATATGAAAAAGCCCCCATCTGATAATACGATCCCAATATCCGATATTTAGAACCTTGACTAAGTGCTATAGTTTATTCGTAGTATTGAACTCAAAAATGAGCAGATGACAAATTTTAGAGCTCTATTTTCTGAGAACAAAGAAATGAACATTGAGGCCTTCTCATTAAAAAATAAAGAAAACAAAATGATAATAAATTATGAAGATCCATCTATCTTCCAAGTATTGTGTCCACTTACTTGCCAAATATACGCAATCAACCAAGTACATGAGGATCAACAATCAACAATCACCAGGGGCAGCTCAACTCCTAGGTGAACCAAGCGGTTGCCTAGGGCCCCCAAAATATAGTGAACCCCTCAAAATAATCGTCCTCCACTAGCTCTCTCAACGGCGCCATCGCCGCCCCCCAGCGGCCATCGATCTCCCTCTCAGAATCGGCAGGCAACGACACGAGGTAGACCAACTCCTTCCTGAAGAGGCAGAGATCCGCAATCAAGCGGATCTCTAGCGGGGAGGTCTCGTCCAAGGCCGAGATCATTCTCTCTGGATCGTCGTTGGTAACAGTTAGGGCAATTCAAAAAGATTGCAGCTTTTTAGGTCTTTGGGCAAATGTGTGTATTGAATTTGTTTGGGTGGTTGTAGGCACGACGAGCTCGATGGTGACGGCTATATGCTACGCGTGGTTGCTAGAGAATGGGGAGAAGAAGAAGAATGTGGTGGTCGTTCTGGTGGTGAACATGAGGAAGGGGGAAATGTGGAAACAGAGACAGGTTGTGAGGCTGTGTTTTATCACTTGGGGGTTGATGCTTCGGCGTTGCTCTCACTGATGAGGTAAAAAGATGGTACCTTTGGTTGTCTACATTTAGGACATTTAGTGGGCTTGCTGAAGTAAATATACAATTTGGCAATTGCTTGTAGTTCCAAAATTATTTGTTGAAATATGTTTCTAGTCACAAGTTAATTAATATTTGACAACCTTTTTTTAGGGGAAGGATGGGGCCTCAAACATTTTGATCGGCTATTATCAATTAATTAGTTTTGTTATTTTTATTGGTGGATTTGTCTGGACAAATCAATTTAAACATGATGCAAATGGAGAAATAAAGGAAGAGGGAACCTTTAATCCAAATCTTTGGTGTTGGTGGGAATCCTTGGTCTACTTTCAATTATGTTTAGCGTGTTATCATTTTATGCTCCCTCAGTACAGGTTCGCTTGGGTTTACATTAACTCCTAGCCTATTAGTCCTTGCATATGGAGAAATGAAGGTACTTCTAACCTCTGTTATGCATGTACTAATTTCTTATTCTATCTTTAGAAAGAACAGATGACCAGGCGCCAAGGGATGTCAAAGGGTGATAATATCATAGAAGCTTCACTAAGGGCCTGTTTGTTTCGTTGCAAAACGTCACAAGTCGTAAGTCGTAAAATGAGAATGGAAAAAGTGAACTGTAGCAGAGAAAATATATTGTGTTTTACGGTGTTTGGTTGATAAAGTGAAGTGTAAATGGAAAAGTATATTGTGTTTTATGGTGTTTGGTTGATAAAGTGAAAGTGTAAATCGTAAAGTATATTGTGTTTTACGCTGTTTGGTTGGTAATGTAAAAGTGTAAGTGAAAAATTTGACCACAAAATTAACTATAACAGTGATTTAAATATTATAAATACTATTAAATTAAATCTACTATTGCAAATTAAATTGTATTAATAAATTTGAGATAAAAAATTAATAATCTTAATATTTTATTTATAACAATAATATTAATAAAATATTAGTATAAATAGTAAAATATTAACTAAATAAATAATATAAAATTTTAAGAAAATCTAAAGAACATTAATAAAATTTAAGAATACTAATAAAATATAAATATTAAAAATCTTATAACAATAATAAAATATAGTTATAATATTATAATATTAAAAATACTTGAAAATTATTATAATATAAATTTTATTATAATATTATTCTAATATTATAGAAATATAAAATTAACAAAGTAAAATATAATTATAATTTAATAATAAATTATCATTATAGTATTATTATACTAAACTATTATTACAATATTAACATAATAAAATATATTATGATATTAATAAAGTAATTTTTATATTAAAAATTAAATAATTAAATATATAGTAATTTTATATTAAAGTATAATATTGTTATATTAATAAAATATTAACTCTAAATAAAATAATAAAAAATGGAATAAGTATTAATAAAATAATAAAGTATTAAATAAAATATTAAATAAAAATAGTAAATTAAAAAGTAAAATATTAAATATTAAAACAATATTAAAAACAATAAAAATTAAAGATTAAAAAAATAAAATAATTAAATAACAAATTGAACACTATTTAAAATATTAAATTATATATTGATTATCAAGTAACTGTTTTGAACTGTAAGTGTACTACATGTGAGAGTTACATGACCACAAAATTAACTGTAGCAACTGCAAGTGAGAAAATATGAGTGTAAAAGTGAGATTCACATGACCACAAATTTAACTGTAGCAACTGCAAGTGGGAAAAGAAGAGTTGCATTTTGCAACTTATTTTTCAGCGAAACAAACAACGGAAAATGGAAAAGAAGTTTTTACGACTTGCGTTTTGTGGCATTTTGCGGCGAAACAAACACACCCTAAATATGCTTTCAAAACACTTTTGTTAATTGACTAAATTGGAGATATAATTAAGAAGCTACAACATTTTGAATCTTCTTATTTGCTAGTTGTTACAAGTTTGTCTTGGTTTTAGGTATCTTCTAAATCCTGTTCAGATGTGTTCAGTAGATTTGACAAATTATCAAGTTTGAAGTCATTCTGCTAACAACTTATCTCTTCTCCTATGCTTTCTTCCTATCTTCTTGTTCAAGTGCCTTTGTCTTTTATCTTGTAACTGATGTCTTGAGTTGAATTATTTCTATACCCACTTTAACTAACCTGATACTATATGCTGTCATCATCACTGGAAATCAAAATCATTTGGGTGGTTAAGAAACCTCCACTAATGTATGCATGTGTCCCTTGCAAATATTCTAACCTTAAGTATCATCTGGGTTATTTGTTAACCATTCATTCCAAAGTGAATGAAAATTTAAGATGCTTTCCTAATTAAGATTCTGATGTTATGATTTTGCAGTGCTAAATTGTTTGTAGAACACTTTAGGTTCCAGAATGTTTGTAAGCCTTCGCAGCAGTTTAACATAGATAACTTGGCTAGCCAATTTGATCAACTTCTGTGTGCTTTATTGTACAATTCTTCATAGATATACTTAAACTACTTATCAGCTTCTTTTCTAATCAGATGTTTTAGACTGTTAAATTCTTGCTGTTAGAATGAGAATTCTGAAATCTTCAGATATAGGTTAGACATCTATCCATGATTAAATGGAGTAGCCATATTATCTATAAAAAAGATATATTAGCAAAACCTGAATACAAAAGCTTGATTAAAAATTTGCATCTCAAAAAGCTAGAAGAATTGTTTTTCAATAAAATATTGATTAAATAAAATCATTTAAGATTAATTATTTTTTAAAAGTATATTTTATAAGGGTCTCATTTGAAACTTTTGCCTAAGGCCTCCCTAGGGATTGAGCCGCCCTTACAATCACTTCTTCACAAATTATAAGGTACGCTCCTGAAATACAACATTGAACTATAGGGTAAACCATGCTTCTACAAGTCATTGTTCCAGCTCCTTCACCATAGAATGCACATTCATGGATACACGATAGCAATTAATTGCAGCTAAAGAATGTTACCAATTATGGCTTCAACTTACTTAAGTTGCCACATATAGTAAACTTTCCAATCTCATCATGAATGACGTATCTCAATCATCCAACCACCCTCTTCATCTAACCACGCTGAATCCATCACCAAGCTTGATCTCTTTCCTCATGTGCAAAATGCCTTTGTAAATCACCTTTGATTTGCCCATCATCAGCTATGGGCCTATTTGGTTTGTTGGAAGTGAGAAATGGAGAGTAAAGGATAAGGAAAAAGGTAGGAAATTAGGATTTGTGTATTTTCCTTTTCTGGTGTTTGGTCGTAATGTGTAAGTATAAGTGAAAAAGTATATTGTGTTTTCTGATATTTGGTTAGTAATGTGAAAGTGAGTAAAAAATTGACCACAAAGTTGACCGCAAATAATATTAAAATAAATATTAATTATGAAATTTTTTTGGACTGTAATTAGACTGCAAATGGGATTTATATTACCACAAAATTAACTGTTTTCAGGTACAACTTATTACAAATGAGATTTATATGACCAAAAAAATAATTGTAGCACCATGAAAGTGAAAAAATGGTTGTGTAAAAGGGAGGTGTAAAAGGGAAAAGAAAAGAGATTTCTATTTTCCTTTTCCAATCCCAAACAAACTCCAAAAGTGGGAAATGAGTTTTCTCACTTCCTCACTACCACCCCAAAACAAACAGCCCTAATAGTCTGCAATAGGAATTGACTGCATCCCTCCTGTCTTATCCTATGAGACTCTGTGTGTGTGTGTGTGTGCGCGCGTGTGTACCAAAAAACAAAGACTAATTTAAGGAATTACATAAAGATTTGACTGAGTCTGATTCCAAATGTCCCTATATAAACCCAGGGGCAGCAACAATAATATATTACATGCACTATCACAGTTGATGTGACATGTTGGTTTTACAAAATTACTTATAATATGCCAGCTAACATCATCTATCATGCCTAATTTCCCCATAAACCTAGAGATATGACCCTTGAAAAGGCTAGATACATATAGATTTCCAAAGCCCCGCAAGCATCCAAAGCAGATCAGGTAAATTAAACTAGAATAAGACATGACTTTTTATATTGGCAAACAACTTGGCACTAACCAAACTATCGAATCAAAGAATTAACAAATAATAGCTGAGCACCATATCAATCTGTATATAACCTAAATGCCAAAAGAGTCGAGATAAAATGCGACCTTGAGACCAGGAACATAGTCTCCACGCTTGTAATACGCTGGGCTCTTGGCTGCCCTCCATTCCGCTGTTCCCATTCCATCTGCAGCACAACAAAAACAACGAATAAGCATCAGCAAACACAACAATACACACACAAAAAAAAATTGAAACAAAATGAAACAAATAGATCTCACGGACAGTGATTATTCTCGCAGACCAAGACCACAGGCAGATCCCAGAGCGCCGAGATATTCAGCGCCTCAAACAGCTGGCCCTGATTGGCAGCCCATCTCCATACATCGCAAACGTCACGTTCTCAGCCTTCAAATACTTCTGACCGAACGCAACCCCGCATCCCAGCGGGACCTGAGCCCCGACGATCCCATGACCTCCATAAAAGTTGGCATCTTTCTTGTAGAAATGCATTGATCCTCCCTTTCCCCGCGAGCATCCGTTCCTTCGGCCCATTAGCTCGGCGAAGCACTCAAGCAGGGTGCCGCCGCGGCCGATGAAGATGCAGTGGTCGCGGTACGCAGTGATGATGGCGTCCTTCTTGGTGATGGCGGCCTCCATGCCGACGGAGACCGCTTCTTGGCCGTCGTAGAGGTGGCAGAATCCACGGATGAGTTTCGATTTGTAGAGGGAGTCGGCGGCGATCTCCATGCGGCGCATCAGGGCCATGTCACGGAAGAAGGAGAGGAGCTCGGAGGCGGAGGTTTCGACGGCTCTGGACGGGGGCTCGCAGTTGTGGCCGGTGAAGGGGACGCTGGTCTCGATGGTTAGGGTTTGGTCGCCGGATGAGGAGGAGAAGGGGCGGAGGAGGGAGGAGGAGGAGGCGAACGAGAACGAGGAGGGAGGCGATCGGATCCGTCGGAGAGCGGCAGCGGCGGCGGCCATGGCGGAAGATTGGGGTTTGGGGAGCGAGGGAGAGAGCGAGGGGAGAAAATGATCGAAAGAAGGGTAGGTTTGGTCTCTGCTAGGTTGGATGTTTTTTGTATAATACTGCCTGTAAATAAATATTTGCACGAATAATAAAGGAAAGGAAAACTGAGGGGTAGTTATGTAAAAGGCGGGAATGATTCTGGGGTAGCGGAGGAGCCCGAACCGTAAGATGCCAATCGAACGGATTAGAATTTTGTTTACTTTATTCACGGGATTATTTTTAAATTGATTTATTTATTCGCGTGATTATTTCTAAATTTTGGGGTCAGATTCAAGAGAAGGGGGGAAGAAAGGCAGGCTGAAGGGCCGGGCCGCCGGGCTTCCATGTGCTTGTCGCTTGGTGTTTTCAAGGTTCAACAAAAGATGAGTTTTTTTCCATTTAAAATTTGATAGGGTTTCCAATGAAATTAAACAACAATTACTCAATTTTTATTGGAAGAAACAATCTAGCTATATCAAGAAATAAATAAATAACAATACAATAGCTTAAAGCAAAGAGAGAGAGGAGAGAGAATGAGTGAGAGAGAGGAAGCGAGGCAACACGCGATGTATATTAGTTCGGCTCCCAACCAAGCCTACTGCACTATTTAAAGGCCTCTTATTTAGGATTTCAAATTAATATTCTATTGGTTACTTTCTTTTCAAGTAGAAACCTAGACGTTACACTGACTTTCTTTTCGGATAGAAATTTAGACCTTTACAATTACTTTCTTTGCAGGTAGAAGTATAGACATTGCCAACTTCTTTTCCGGATAGAAATCTAGACCTTTCCGACTTTCTTTGTGGGTAGAGGGCTGGACCTTGCACCCAGCCACTTTTCAAGTGGTTGAATTTTTACGCAACAAGTTTTCACAATATGAGTATGTTCTCTAACAATATGAGAACCAATTAAGAACAAATAGCAAAAAATTACAACTTTGAGGCTCTGTTGACAAGAAGAATCAAGATTAAATTTAATTTGGCATTATAAATATAAATGAATGATAAATCAAGATGAAAACTTTAGATCTAGAAACTTTGAGTGCTTTTGAACAAGATTGAGGAAAAGTATAGAAAGTATAAATCAATTTCTCAATCAAAGAACTTGAAGGCATAAGAATATCACTCTTTGATTGTTTGAAAAAAAAATATGGAAGATAACCTCAAGAAAATATTTGCTCAAAGTCTCTTTTTTAATAATATAAGAGTGTTTTGGAAAAAGTTAAGTTTTAAAAAGTTGTTGAAAGAGTAGAGGAAACAAGTATTTATCGGCAATAGAAGATAAGAGTAAGTAAAAAGAAGTTCAGCTCAAAAAAAACAAGTTAAAATCTTCTCAAAATACAAATCTGTACTCTTTTGGTTGACCACTGAAGCGTGGTGGTCGATTGGTTTGCTCAACGCCTTCAGCTCAAGTCAAAAACATCAACCAACGGTCGATCGGCGGTCGATCGGCGGTGAACAATAAAATCTCAACGGTCACATGTGATTATACCGTTGAGTGACTTGTACTGTGCACTCAAATAAAATATTCAAAAGTATTTCAAAAAGTTTCATTCATTTTCAGATTTTGTAGAAAACAAGCGAACAGAAAATCCAAAATAGATTTCTGTGTTGGGCGATCGACCCTGGTGTCGACTCGTGACCCAACAGAGAGTTGGCGGTGAATACTAACGATAGGAGATCGTCCCTGGTGGTCGATCCAGGTCATGGGCGAGAGCCCTGAGCTCTGGCGGACGATTTGGATCGTCCCCACAGTATCCGGGTCATGGTCGAGAGCACTGAGCTCTAGTGGATGATCTGGATCGTCCCCAGTGGTATCCGGGTCGTGGCCAATAGCACTGAGCTCTAGCGAACGATTTGAATCATCCTCAGCGCATCCGGGTCGTGACCGAGAGCATTGAGCTCTGACGGACAATCTTGATTGTCCCCAACGGTATCCAGGTCGTGACCGAGAGCATTGAGCTCTGGCGGACGATCTTGATTGTCCCCAACGGTATCCAGGTCGTGACCGAGAGCATTGAGCTCTGGCGGACGATCTTGATCGTCCCCAACACTATCCGGGTCGTGGCCGACTGAGCTCTGACGGACGATCTTGATCGTCCCCAGCGGTATCGGGGTCATGGCTGAGAACTCTGAGCTCTAGGAACAATCTGGATCGACCTTCGTAGTCTATCGCTTTGCGCGCTGCTTTTACTTCACATGTTGCATATCAATTCGATCGATCCGCGTGTTCCAACAGTCGATCCAAAAAAAACCTAATTTCTCAAAATTTGATTTAAATGCCTTTGAAAAAAATATGAGAACATTTGTATAAATTCCAATAGGCATGAAATCAAAGTAATAGGTCCAGAATGATATTTTAAATTTAATTTAAAAGCTTTTGGGCAATTTAATAAAATTTGAGAGACACTTGATTTAAAATCAAAACAAATATGCACAAGCATGAAAATGCAATCTAGTGACCTCAAACTCGTAAAACATGATTTAAATGCTTTTAAAAAAATATGAAATAACATGTATAAATTCCAATAGGCATAAAATCAAGGTAGATAAACCAAATAAATAAATTAAATAACAATTTAAAAGCTTTTGGGCATATCAAAAAAACTTTGAGGGTAATTATACTTAAAATCAAATTGAAACTTATATGAACAAGTATGAATGTGGATTCTAGTACCAAATTAAGTTTTTGTCTTAATTCTTCTTACATCACATATGAAGTCCTAATGAATATTTGATATTATAAGTTTCGTAACTTCTTCAATCTTGAATCTTCATGTGAAGTCATTTTTAATATGCAAGTGAATGTTTCATGACTTCTTGAATCTTTAATCTTTAATTATCATTTTGAAGTTCCAATAGATATTGATATTTGAAAGTTTAGCTTCGTGGCTTATTGGATCTTCAAGTGTTGAGCTCCAAATTGATGTAGCCATTAAGTTGCTTTCGGGAGCTTATATTTGCACCACCTCCGAATTAGATTTTGCATTATAAGCTCATTCCATCCAACTTCATTTATGGTTCCATGATTTGTTTTGATATAAAATAACATATTTAGCATAAAATACACTCCATGAAATATTAGTAACTTAGATGATTTGTTAGTTATCAAAACTTAAGTTATTATTGGCTCAAGCACCCTTAAGGCCAATATGAATTACACATAAAATTGTCTCTCTTTGAGCCTTAACGACTTACAATGAAGGAAAAGCTAATACTGTATTAGGTTGGGAGGAAAATTAGGAAAAACATTAATTCTTTACTCTTTTGCTTGTTAGGAATTTCAAATCAAAGTGTTTTTGCTTTGATTTGGAAAAGTTGTTTTTATTAGAAGAAAAATTGAGTGGTGACTTCATAGGTTTTTTTAATCTAAAAATTAATTAAAAAACTTGAAGCTTCTCCATCTCTCTCTCTCTCTCTCTCTCTCTCTCTCTCCCCCCCCCCCCCCCCCCCCCCCCCCCCCCCCCCCCCCTCCTCCTCCTTTTCCCCTTCTTGCTCCTCCCCTTCACCATTAGTGGTAGGAGTGTATCGGATTTAGGTCTGACTTATATAAGCTCGGGATGCGAGCATGTTTAATTACTACTTATTTCAACAGGTAAATTTGTTTACTATTTAACCAAAGTATATTTCTTTTATCCTTATAACAATAGAAAAAGTAACAGTTTTCTAATAATATCATCATAAGAGATTCAATCTCTTATGAATTTCATTTTAATATTATCTACAATGCAATATTTAACAATATGATAAGATCGAGAATATAAATATATGTTCATGTACAAATTCCTCAAAGAATGGTTTAAAGATTCATAAACACACATCTTATTCAAGCCTATTCGGCCACATATTTTAAACTCAAATCCGGCCTTATAAAAAATCAGGCTAAAATTATAAGTCATAGCCTTATTATAAAATGTAAATTGTTATAGATCACGCCCAGAGTTAGCCGCCCAGCACTGCTTGGCTCTTTTTGCCAGCTTCCTCTCTTTCCTCCAGCAACTCCTAACTTTCTCACTTTCTCTCTCCTCTCCTCCTCCTTCCTTTCTTTTGTCCTATTTGAAATCCAAAGTCAAATCTTTTTAACTTTGATTTTAGCTTGAAAGTTTTATTTATTAAAATAATAATGGTAATCTCTCTCTCACACACACACACACATTGAGAACATCATATCCGACAAATACAAGTCTTCTCAAATGAGTAGAGGAATAACAATTTATCTTCCCAGTTACTACAATTTTCTGACTTTATAACTCATCTCATTTCATCTAAACAATCCCTTCAATTATTACTCATTATTCTAATAATCACAATTTGATTATAGTCACTACATGGGCAAAACATGGCTGAGTACACAAGAATACATATATGCAAAATGAACATTTGTTAGAAAGTTGTTCATTTCATCATACAGTATTGGTTAAAGTTTTAAGTAACTATCAGTATTGATATTAGGGTAAACTTAAATCTTCTAACTAATTTTAGGATTGTCTTATTGAGTTCGTAAATTCTTCCATTAAATAGTCGATGTTGGCCCAATGGCCTTCCACTCTAGTTTTGATGATGATCAACTCATGTAGTTATGTTTACTAATATTCTTGTGTTTCTAAGTTTCAGATCATTAACAGGATATTAGTTGGTGATTAGCTTCAACAAGAGGTGTTTGGAAGCTATTCATAATGATTCCGGTGCCAAAGCTTAAAGATCATACCTTTGCACTTGGAGGATCACGCGTTTGGGATCGAGTCTACTTGAAGATGGAAGATCGACAAGAAGACTTAGGTATCCTAGTTTAAATAGAGTTTTAGATCCATTTGTAAAGCTTAGTTTAGTTGATATGCTCAAGTGAACACAAAACACACACGTTTCATGATTTGGTTTTTGGTTTTCATGAATAATAGATCAAAACAAGTTTACATATGTTATATGTATAGTAGATGTTTTCTATTTATACATACATGCTTTAACTTAGTAAACAAACTTATTTTGATATCCCTATTCATGTTTTGAAAAAATCAAGTTTGACAAAATACAAGGTTTTGTTTTGATAAAATTTGCAAGACTCAAAAATGAATTGATATGTTGATATATATGTCTTGAAATTTTTATCACAAGTTTGGTTATCAAAGTAAAATGATAAAACAAGTTTTAGAAAAACATTATTTTTAGAAAAACAGTTTTTATTGTGATTAAAACTATTTTTTAGATTTACTGTGAATTTATGGGATTTTTATTGAGTGAAAAGACCTATTTTCAAATCCCGTATCTGTGCAGATCTGCACTGTGCCTGCCAGGCCAGTTCGGTCGACCGGACCGGTCGACCGCACCAAGTGGCCGGTCGACCGGATCGGTCGACCGATATGCACAAACGTGCACGCTGGCTACACATTGTAGTCGGTCGACCGGACCGGTCGACCGAGTTGAGAGTTCAACTCTCAGGATGTTTCGGTCGACCGGGCCGGTCGACCGCTAGTGCCCAACGGTCACTTTTCTGACCGTTGGTGGTCGACCGGGCCGGTCGACCGACGCCTGTCAGAGCTGCCAGCTCAGCTCTAACGGCTAGTTTTCTGTTTGGCCTATATAAACTCCATCTCTTTGGGGATTTTGGCCAAGTTTTTGAAGAGAAAAATTTTCAGTTTTCTAAAGTGTTTAAAAGAGTTTTCAAAAGAGTTTTAAGTGCAAAAACTTCTCATCTTTATTTGTTTTGGATTTTTGAAAATCAAAGAAAACTAGGTTTTGGGATTTTGATTTGGTATTTCATTTTCTATCATATACAAGATATTTCCCAAGTAGTTTTTCTTTGTTGCTTGTTTCCAAAAACACTTTGTTTCCACACTTGAGCTATCTTCTATCCTAAACTATTAGGATCTTGTTTTTGTGGAAAAAGATAAGAGAAAAGGAAAGAGAAGTGTTTGAGGTTGTCTGTTGTGAACCTCATTGTTGTAAACACCCTTATACTTGTGAATCCCTCTTCGGTAGAGGTGATCGGGTGATTGTGTTGTGGATCCCTCTTAGGTAGAGGTGATTGAGTTTGGTTGTGAGCCTCTTCGGTAGAGGTGTGTGGATTGGTTGTTGTATTGGCTACGGGCCTAACCCCTCGGTTGTGAGGAGGTTGTTGTTTGAGAGAGGAGTTTGGTACTCCTAGAGTTGTAAGAAATCCTCTTTGGTAGAGGTTCCCTCGGTGGGAGTTGAGATAGTGGAAATCCTACACGGTGGTGTAGGCGGGGATGTAGAGCAAGGTGCTCGAACCTCGAAACAAATCTTGGTGTTTGCGTTTTGATCCATTGTCTCTCTAACTCTCTCTCTTTACATTTGTGCAAAGCATCATTTCATACAAGCATCATACTTTCATAGCATTCATATTATATACATTGCTTGTGTTGCCTTGCATCTTTCATATTGTAATTTATCCTTGATTGCTTGGCTTGATTGTGTGTGCACATATTTCTTATTGCTTGGATTGCTTTTGTGTGTGTGCCTAACTTGTACTCATCCAACAAGAGCTTCACATAGCGCCTCAACCCATTTCAAGGGGAATCAAGGGAGTTAGTCCAGAGCCTCGCAAGGGGAATTCGGCTACACTTGTTGTATTGTATTAGTTTGTGCATAATTTGCAATAGCTTCCGCATTTAGCGCACTTAGTTTGCATTAAGTTTCTTAGATTAGCACTTACACCTATTCACCCCCCTCTATGTGTTTTTCAATTGGTATCAGAGCTAGTGCTCCTGATACTTAGGCTTAACATCCTAGGAGTGATCCATTTGCTTGCTAATCTCATTTGCATTTGTTTGTTTGCACATTCATATATAGTTTACCATGGACTTCATGACCCACCTAACTTTGACCCTTCCAACATTGATGTTTGGAAGTATAGAATGTCCATGTACCTAAAGACCCTAGGTTTGCATGTCTTCCTTGCCACCACCAAGAGATGTTATCTTGGTAATTGCAATCATATAGGGGCCAATGCACAAGCCCTAGAGGCCATTAGAAGCACTTTATCTAAAGATTATCTTTTATGTGTTTCTAACTTTGATTCCGCTTTTGTAGTGTGGAACAAATTGACAACCACCAACACCTTCAAGCTTCAAGTCCAAATCCAACAAGAAGAGGAATCTAGCGGAGAATCCGAGCCACAACAATGCTATATGGTCCAAGGGAATGACTCCCTTGAGGTACACTCGGAAACTCCATTAGATAGTGATGATGATGCTAGTTCTTCAAATGATCATATTGATGCCCATGCTTTGAATGAAGAACTTTCCATTGTTTGTGAAAAAATAATTGAAAAATATAGATTTTGAAAAAGAAAAGTCTAGAAATTGAAAAAGAAAATAAGTGTTTGCATTCTAGACTTGATTGTGTTTTGCAAGAAAAGGTTGAGGTCCATAATGAGAGGGATTCATTAAAATCTCAACTTGATCTTGCACTTAAAGAAAATAACTTTTTGAAAAATAAAAATGATTGCCATGTTCTTTTGAAGAAAAATGAAAACTTGTCTTCAAAAGTTGATTTTGTTTTAAAAGAAAATGATTCTTTGAAAATTAAGATTGCTTCAATTTCTAAAGATTTGGATGCATGTTTAAAGAAAAATGAATTTTACAAAATAAGATTGATGCACATGTTTGCCATGCTAGTGTAGCTTCTTCATCTAATCTACCTAATGCATGTACCTCTTCTTCTAGGATTAATGATGATATTTGTATGCTAAAGAAGAGAGTAGATTGTTTGGGCTCCACTATGAGCCAATGTGCCATGAATCACTCACGGTTGGAAACCTTGGTTCGAAAGAAACAAGTTCCATCCTATATGCATGCACACCCTCCACGGCATACACATGCTCCTCACGGACACCATCAACACATGTATGCTCATGTGTACACATGTACACATTGTGGTCGCAATGGCCACCTTGCTAAATTTTGCTATGATAGATTAAATAATGTAAATTTAGCAAAGAAGTTTGTTTGGGTTAGAAATGAGACTAACCCCCTTGGACCCAAAAGAGTATGGGTACCAAAGACCACCCCTCCTTTGTTTAATGTAGGTGTGGGCTCTCACATGACGTGAGAGTGATAGCACCTTGGAGTAGATGCGTTCCGGACTTAAAGGAGATCAATTGGATGCATCACTTTCAAGGGAAGATTTGGTGGAGATGACCACCATGTTTTGGAGACAAGGAAAGTTGCTTCTTCGGTTTTGGTAACAATCCTTTACTCCCATTTATTATGTTTACATGCTTTCCACTTCATTGTTTATAGCATGTTTTGATAATTTATAGCATATTTTTATTGTCTATGGATTAGTATGTTCATTCCATGTTTATTAGATCCTTGACATACATATATAGTATTTGAGACACACATGCTTATTTGAATCATACTTAGTGTTCTCACTTTTGTTTGAGCTATAATGTACATCATGAATCTAATACATGTGAATACACATAATAATCATGTTTTAGTTCTCCATGATGACTTTTATCATGATGATTTTTGTATTTGTTTTTGATGCTTCATGTTTTGAATATATGTTTAAGTGTTAGTTTTCATTAAGACTAGTTATATACTTGTACATAGTGTGGGCTACAAATAAATCTATATATGTTTGGGATTGAATGCTTGTTTGTTCCCATTAGATGTGCTAGTATAGTCTAGTTTTGATGATTCATACATTTTAAACTTGTATTCCATTTTTGGTATTTGTTCTTATGAGTTTTCATTTCATGTATATGTGTATTTTGCCAAACTTGAAGATATACATGTATACCCCTTGAGTCATTTTCCTTTCATGCAAATATCTATTATGGACTCAAAGTGTGTTTAAGGGATATGTATGTATACTTCTTGTGTTGACAAATCATACATATACCTTGAAAAGAATTGGTATCAAATTGTTTTAATGAAAAGCTAAATTTTCATACTTTTCATGCTTTTCATGTTTTCATGATTGTCATGTTTATTGTGTCAATATTTAACTTCATGTATATGTCCATCTTATCCAAACTATTGACTATACATGAGTATCCTTTTTGAGCCACGTGCCTTAATGCATATATTTTGTGGACTCGTTATGTTTTGGATATGTATGTATATTTTAGCTTGTATTAGACATACATATGCCTTGAAGATTAAATAAGGAGTTTTATATGATTTTTCATGTTTTTGATGGAATTATGTTTTAAGGAATAATGAGCTTAATGAAATATTTTTCATGATTATGATCTTCACATATTATTTGTACACTCATATCTATTGCTCATGTTTTGTTTCTCATGAGTTATGCTTTATTGGTTAGAGTGATGATTATCATGTGAATTTCAATTTTGTTTTATTCCTTGCTTGAAGGATTTCGTGCTAGTTAACAAGTTTTCCATTTAACTAGTTGCGGTGTTCTTCATTTTGGTAGTGATTTTCAAACAAAACTACATTTTCAAATCTATCTTTGAAAACCCCTACCTTCTAAGGGCGGAAGGATGGGAGATCATGTTCATGTATGCCCTAAATTGAAAATCTTTAAAACTTGAATTATGATTGGGTGGTAGATAATATGATGTATACACTTGAACTTATTGTTATGTCAATTGGTATCATTGAACTCTTTCAATTGGTATCATTTTGATCTTCTTGTATACTCATATATGTTTTGTATGTATGTATGCTTTAAATTCCAAGTATATCAAGTTCTATTGGTATCTATTTTTCATACATATATATGTTTGTGTTTATGCTAGTGCTTGAGTTTCAATTTTGTTTAAATTGATTACTTTTAAATTGTTATCAAGACTATGCATGACTTTAGTTTGTATTTCATAAGGGGGAGAAAATTTGATTTTGTATTTCAATTGGTATTTGTACTCCCACACTTTATGATTAAAAGTTATTTTAAACATATGATATCAACATCAAATTTTCAAAATGAAATATATTCTTACAATTGGTATCAAAATTTGTGTTTAGACATTCAAAATTTGTTATGTTTAATTACAATTGGTATCTCAAAATGTTGTTTAAAGAAAATATTCAAAGTTTTTATTTGTATTTCCTATATGCAAGGAGAGCTTAACATCTCTCTTACATATAGATTCATGTTGAGTATATTATAAATTGAGGAGCTTGACAACTCTTCTTTATATGATATACGTGTGTAGGGGGAGCTTCACATCTCCTCTTATGCATTACATAATATGTGTTATGTGAATTGGGGCTTGTCATCCCTTCTTCATGTAATGCATATGTGTAGGGAAGCTAACTTAGCGTCTTCCTCTTCATGAATGTATATAGCATATAACATATATTGATCCTTGTTTATTGGTATCAAGATGCTTCATTGACATATTTTTTAATTGATATCATGTTTGTAGTCACCCCTTGTTGATTTTGTTTTTTGTTTTAGACAAAAAGGGGGAGAACATTTTCTTTTATTGTTTTGTTTGACATAAAGGGGAAGAAAGATTTTTACCCCTCGTTTTATTTATGGTTTTGATTACCCCTTTGTTGATGATTGACAAAAGGGGGAGAAAGATTTATGAAGTTTTATATGCATGCTTATGTTTATGCATATATTATGTTTTAATCTCAAGAATATTAAGTTTAATTGATTTATAGAGTTTGCTTTGTAATTGGTATCTAGAGCTTATTTTGTTTTGAATATTCCATTTGATATCTAGAACCATTTATTGTTTATGCATATGCATGTTTCATGTTTAATATTCATTGCATATATTTATTGTTTATCCCTATGCATGAGTTAAGGGGGAGCTTCCTTGAAGCTTATCTTTAATCCATGCATATATAACTCCATGAGTTTTGTCATCATCAAAAAGGGGGAGATTGTTGGCCCAATGGCCTTCCACTCTAGTTTTGATGATGATCAACTCATGTAGTTATGTTTACTAATATTCTTGTGTTTCTAAGTTTCAGATCATTAACAGGATATTAGTTGGTGATTAGCTTCAATAAGAGGTGTTTGGAAGCTATTCATAATGATTCCGGTGCCAAAGCTTAAAGATCATACCTTTGCACTTGGAGGATCACGCGTTTGGGATCGAGTCTACTTGAAGATGGAAGATCGACAAGAAGACTTAGGTATCCTAGTTTAGATAGAGTTTTAGATCCATTTGTAAAGCTTAGTTTAGTTGATATGCTCAAGTGAACACAAAACACACACGTTTCATGATTTGTTTTTGGTTTTCATGAATAATAGATCAAAACAAGTTTACATATGTTATATGTATAGTAGATGTTTTCTATTTATACATACATGCTTTAACTTAGTAAACAAACTTATTTTGATATCCCTATTCATGTTTTGGAAAAATCAAGTTTGACAAAATACAAGGTTTTGTTTTTGATAAAATTTGCAAGACTCAAAAATGAATTGATATGTTGATATATATGTCTTGAAATTTTTATCACAAGTTTGGTTATCAAAGTAAAATGATAAAACAAGTTTTAGAAAAACATATTTTAGAAAAACAGTTTTTATTGTGATTAAAACTATTTTTAGATTTACTGTGAATTTATGGGATTTTTATTGAGTGAAAAGACCTATTTTCAAATCCCGTATCTGTGCAGATCTGCACTGTGCCTGCCAGGCCAGTTCGGTCGACCGGACCGGTCGACCGCACCAAGTGGCCGGTCGACCGGATCGGTCGACCGATGTGCACAGACGTGCACGCTGGCTACACATTGTAGTCGGTCGACCGGACCGGTCGACCGAGTTGAGAGTTCAACTCTCAGGATGTTTCGGTCGACCGGGCCGGTCGACCGCTAGTGCCCAACGGTCACTTTTCTGACCGTTGGCGGTCGACCGGGCCGGTCGACCGACGCCTGTCAGAGCTGCCAGCTCAGCTCTAACGGCTAGTTTTCTGTTTGGCCTATATAAACTCCATCTCTTTGGGGATTTTGGCCAAGTTTTGAAGAGAAAAATTTTCAGTTTTCTGAAGTGTTTAAAAGAGTTTTCAAAAGAGTTTTAAGTGCAAAAACTTCTCATCTTTATTTGTTTTGGATTTTTGAAAAATCAAAGAAAACTAGGTTTTGGGATTTTGATTTGGTATTTCATTTTCTATCATATACAAGAGATTTCCCAAGTAGTTTTTCTTTGTTGCTTGTTTCCAAAAACACTTTGTTTCCACACTTGAGCTATCTTCTATCCTAAACTATTAGGATCTTGTTTGTGGAAAAAGATAAGAGAAAAGGAAAGAGAAGTGTTTGAGGTTGTCTGTTGTGAACCTCATTGTTGTAAACACCCTTATACTTGTGAATCCCTCTTCGGTAGAGGTGATCGGGTGATTGTGTTGTGGATCCCTCTTAGGTAGAGGTGATTGAGTTTGGTTGTGAGCCTCTTCGGTAGAGGTGTGTGGATTGGTTGTTGTATTGGCTACGGGCCTAACCCCTCGGTTGTGAGGAGGTTGTTGTTTGAGAGAGGAGTTTGGTACTCCTAGAGTTGTAAGAAATCCTCTTTGGTAGAGGTTCCCTCGGTGGGAGTTGAGATAGTGGAAATCCTACACGGTGGTGTAGGCGGGGATGTAGAGCAAGGTGCTCGAACCTCGAAACAAATCTTGGTGTTTGCGTTTTGATCCATTGTCTCTCTAACTCTCTCTCTCTTTACATTTGTGCAAAGCATCATTTCATACAAGCATCATACTTTCATAGCATTCATATTATATACATTGCTTGTGTTGCCTTGCATCTTTCATATTGTAATTTATCCTTGATTGCTTGGCTTGATTGTGTGTGCACATATTTCTTATTGCTTGGATTGCTTTTGTGTGTGTGCCTAACTTGTACTCATCCAACAAGAGCTTCACATAGCGCCTCAACCCATTTCAAGGGGAATCAAGGGGAGTTAGTCCAGAGCCTCGCAAGGGGAATTCGGCTACACTTGTTGTATTGTATTAGTTTGTGCATAATTTGCAATAGCTTCCGCATTTAGCGCACTTAGTTTGCATTAAGTTTCTTAGATTAGCACTTACACCTATTCACCCCCCCTCTAGGTGTTTTTCAGTCGACACACTTCTTCTTAGTTTATTTTAATTTGACATTGTTCGCGTGCACCAAATTTTATTGTACATTTTTACTCTGATTCCTCATCGAACTTAAAATAGAATTCACCGTAGTTTTGTCTAAAACATCCTGTGGTTAAACAAATCTTCTCCAAATTTTTAGATGACATAGTTTAATCGAACAAATTAACCTCTCCATATTTCTTCAATCACCTTGAACAAATATTGGCCTAATTTTTTGGTGTACCTCACCCATTCTACCACCAAGAGAGTTCTTTATGGGCATGTTTGGATTCTTGATAGTGAGAGGAAAATGAGAAGTGAAAAATAATAGTGTAAAAGGGAGGTGCAAGGGTGGGGGGAGAAAAAAGAAAAAAAGTTTTTCCATTTCACATTTCTGGTTCATAATAAACAAGGAAAGTGGAAATGAGTTTTCCCCTTCCCATTTTTCTCTCACTTCCATGAATCCAAATACACCCTATACCATAATGAACAAATTAGCCAACAATGATGTAAACATTAAAGCTTCCATTGGTACTGGTCTAGTCATAAATCAGTAGCCAAGGGTCAGCTTACGCCTTGCAGTCTGTACTATTGTGATTTGATTAGCCTATGGTCATTGCAGGCTTGGCAGCCGCTATCACTAGGGGCCAACTTGTTTGCCTTAGAAGTTGATGAAAATCCTTTTTTTTTTTTTTACCTCTGACAGTGTGAGTCCCGCACTCTTTTTCTTTTCTTCATAGTGTTTGTTTGCTGTGAAAACTGAGGGAAAACTCCTTATCTACATCAGTTTTTAGCCAAACAGTTCCGTATCAGATTTCCAAGCTCAAAACTCTGAAGTACCCAAAAACTGACATTTGGGGGCCCACACCCTTTGTAGAATTTAGGATATACTAAATATGGAGGAGAGGGATTAGGATTATCTTAGCGAAAGAAGAAGTAGTATACTCAATCTCGCTCCTTGTCGTCGTCTCGATTCTCGACGGTCGGTGGACGCTTCAAGAACGACCACCGTTAAATCCACAACTCAAGTACCCCAATGAAAACTCCTTGTGAAATGATGGAGAGGAGATGAGGATTCTTTTGTGTGACAGAAGATAATCACATTCAAGTTTTCATATGACTATAAAGATGTTAGGAGATAGAGTTATAATTCTGATCTCCAACCAACAACAAATAACAAGATTCAACTCAATCTTGATTTGAATTTCAAATCAAGATTATTAATCATATCCTCATGAGATCTTTTATTAATTCTTATAGGATCTAGCCCATTATGAATTCAAATCAAGATTATTTAATCATATCCTCATGAGATCTTTTATTAATTCTTATAGGATCTAGCCCATTATGGGTGCCTAATAGAGTCCCGACCACCCTGCAGGCCTTTTATTCCAATACCATTTTCATTACTTTTCTTTTCAGCGGCCAAACATGCCCTAGTTCAATACATGGCCCAAGGTCCATGTAGTTGTGTAGGACCATTGCAATTTTTCTTTTTCTTTTACCATACAATGGGTCAAAACCCACCCATTGCTCTCTCCCCTCTTAACGTTGAGCTCAGCCTTCATTCCAACTAAATCAGTAGCACACAACTTAGATCCTATCAATTAAGCATCAATTTATTTTATTTTTGAGTAAATTACATAAAAAGGTTTTTAGAGTTTGCTCTAGTTTCATGTAACGTACTCAACTTATTTTTCACCACATTACTCCTTAAGCCATTGGTTAATGTTAACAACTTAAATTAAATTCTAGTAAATGACTGTTTTTGCCCCTGAAATTACTCACAAATTAGACCTACTGAGGTTAGCAAAGACCCAAATTAGCTATTATGCTGATTTGGGATTAAATTTGGGGCAAACATTCATTTACTAAGATTTGATTTACACTGTTAGTGTTAATTAACAGATTAAAGAGTCCCAAGTACTTGTGGTGAAACCAAAATAAATTTGGATATCTTTCATGGAAACCAGAGCAAACTCTGCGTGCTTTTTATGTGATTTATACCCTTTATTTTTTTTTCAAAATATTAATTCACGGGGTATTTATAAGTTTTTGAAAATGCAATCTTAATAAAATATCAAAATATCTAGAGTTTATTATTAATTCAAACTTTCCTTACCATAATATTTAGTCCTAAAACAATTATAACACACAATTAATGTCATCAACAAATTTACATACTTAAACCCAGTAATATCTTTTAACGAAGATAATCACATAGACAATCACGTTTCTTAAGATTACTATTATATCTCTAATATTAATAATTATTCTTTAATTTAAGATCATAATCAATTAATTCATGATTTCTCTTTAATCAAACATGTATTCAAGAAAATCAAGATTTATTTTCAATCATGCAAGTTAATTAATTGCTATCGTAAAATAACAAAATCTAAGAAATTCATGACCATAAATGTAATCTAGTAAAAAATAGCTTGTATGAGATACTGTTTCCTAAGGATATGGGACGTGATTTATTTAACAGTTTTAATTTTATTTTTGAGAATGTTGCTAGCTTAAGCACAAGAGGATATTAGTCGGGAGCCATCTCGAACTCCTCTGACTACAGATTTGTGATGTATGTGTTGGCTCAAAAGCCCATCGCTCTAATTTTGATGATGATTAACTCATGCAGTTATAGTACTAATGATTTTGTATTTATTTAGTCTCAGATATTTGATCAAAATCTTAGTAGGTGTTTAGCTTCAACAAAGAATTCAAAGTCAAGTTTTGGAGCTAGCACGTGTTGATTCAAGAGCTCGCGCATCAAGATCACATCAAGTACGCAAGAGGAGTCTAGCTCATTGGATCAAGATTTGGACCAAGTCAAGAAGGAGAAGAAGATTTTTAAGAGAAGATTTTCAAGAAGATTTGTGTCATATTTGTAAGTGTTAAGATTTATTTTAGATAAAATATAAAAGTTAGATTAGTTGGTGGATTGCTCAAGTTCATTTACACACAAAATTTATATGTGTTTTAGAAAATATCGTTTGAATTTTAAACTTCAAAGTATACATATATGTATAGTGGATCACATCCATACACACTAAGCTTCAAAAGTGTTTAAAATATCTTATTTTTGTATTTGGAGAAGTTTTGAAAAAATCATTTTTTAATTTGGAGATTGTTTTTGTAAAATACGGTTTTTGTTTAAAGGTAAAATTTTCATATCACAAAAATAGTTTAAAATGTTTGTAATATGTTTTGATTTTTAATCAAATATGTTTGTATATTAAAATATATCAATGAACTTATTTTTGTAGAATTTATGAGAATTTGTGGGTTTTTATTAAAGATAAAAAGACCAAGTTTTAATCCCTAAAAAAATGTTTGACCAGGCCTTCTACCGATCGACCGGACGATCCATTGAGACAGAAGTCGGTCGACCAGTCCGATCGACCGATGTGCACAAACATGCACAGCCAGTTTGGTTGGAGGGCCGGTCGACCGACCCGGTCGACCGCCAGAGAGCTCTGCTCTCTGGATCTGGCCCCGGTTGACAGGGCGGTTGATCGGTAGAGAGCTCTGCTCTCTGTATCCAGGCCTCGGTCGACCGAGCGGTAGACCGGTGGCACAACGGTTAGAAATTCGACCGTTGGCCGGTCGACCGGGCGGTCGACCGACAGTACTGTTAGCTGTTGATTTAGCCTCCAATGGTCATATTTTGAGAGCCTATAAATTGGGGTTCCCTTGGACTATTTTCTACAAGATTTGAAGTGAGTTTTCAAGCTAGTTTTTTCTACCTTTCTAAGTGTTTATCTCCACTTGTTTAGAGCTAAAACTTTCATATCAAAAGGAGAGTTTTTCAAGAGTGTTTTGAAAAAGAGATTTCTTGAGTTTTTCCTCCACCATTATATCTTGTTTTCTCACACATATTTGAGCTATCCATTGCTATATCAATCCTCTAGGGATCTTTATTGTGAGAGTGTTTGAGGTGATTAAAGTGTTGAGATCACCAAAGTGTTTCATCTTGTATTTGAGGAGGCGAACTTGCGGGTTCGTGTTGTTTCGAGTTCTTGTGGGAGCTCGGTGTAGAGGTGCGGCCTCGGCAAGCTAGCGTGTTTGCGTGTGTTGTTCTTGTGAGAACAAGAGAGGGACTAGTGAGTCCAAGGAGTTCTAGTGTGAACTCGTTGTAGGTGTTGCGGCACGAATGATCCGGTGAGATCGATTTTAGTGGAAATCCTTCAGAGTGTTGAAGGCGGAGACGTAGATCAAGGGTGCTCGAACCTCGAAACAAATCTCCCGTGTTTGCAATTGCTCTCTCTATCTCTCACTTGTGTTTATATCTTGCATGCTTATATTGTCTATCTCTTTTATATGCTTGATATATTTGTGCTTCATTGATACATGCTTGGGATTGTTTGCTCATACTTCTATTCAACTAAGAGAGCCATAGTGGCACCTCAACTCTTATCTAGAGGAATCTTGAGGAGATAGCGCAGAGCCCTTCACCGGGAATTCGGCTACACTCTTTAGTTATACTTGGTGTGTTTAGCTTAATAGTTTTTAGTTTACATTAAATAGTTTTAATTCTGCATTAATTCATCATTAGATTAGCTTATCACCTATTCACCCCCTTCTAGGTGAAGTTCAATTGGTATCAGAGCTTGGTGCTCTTGATTAGGGTCTAACAACCTAGAGTTAAAGATCCTCATTTTTAGCTAATCACAATATTTGTTTACACACACATGGATTTCTTGACACCTCCCTTGTTTGACATTCTTAACATCCAAACTAGGAAAGTTAATATGTCCATGTACCTCAAAGCCCTAGGTATTCATGTTTATCTAACCAATATTAAAGATTCATATTGTTTAAATGGCAAACATCTAGAGGCTAATGTAAAAGCCATCTATGCATTAAAGAGTACCCTATATGATTATTTATGTAGGGTTGCTAACTTTGATTCAGCTTTTGTAGTATGAAACACTATAATCTCTCTTGGCGAACAAAAGTAATATCATGCGGGGAGTGACTCGGATGATGGAAGTGATACTTCTAACATATGCTACATGATCTAAGGGGATAACCTCCTTGAGGTAAATTCCGAATCCGAGCTTGATGAGGATGTTGACATGTCATATGATGAGCTTGCTACATTTTGTCAACAACTTATTGAAAACTATGATTTGCTTAAAAAGGATGATAAAAGATTGAAAAATAAATTTGAAAACATTTCAAAAGAAAATGAATTTTGGAAAAAAGAGAATATTATCTTGTCTTCAAATTAAATAATGCTTGTGAAGAAATAATTCTTTCAAAAATAAAATTATTTTGTTGGAAAAAGAAAAAAGAAATTATTTTGGAAGAAAACAACCTTTGAAAAGAAAATTTGTTTCAAAAGAAAAGAAAAACATTTCTAAAAAAAAGGTTATTGATTCTCATTCTTTGCCATGCTCTTTATGCTACAATCAATAAAAATGATATTCAAGTTTTGAAAAATAGAATAAATTGTTTGAGCTCAACTTTGAGCAATTATGCATTTAACCATTCTAGATTGAAAATCTTGTTTCAAAAGAAACAAGCTCCACATGTTCATGCACATAACCCATGGTATACATATGCACACTTTGCACATTATGATCACACTCATTCTCATGTGCATGCTAGAGTGTACAAATGTACACATTGCGGCCGTAAAGGCCATCTTACAAGATTTTGCTTTGATAGATTAAATTCTATAAATTTTATAAATGATAATGTTTGGGTTCCTTACAATGCTAACCCCTGTGGACCCAAAGAAAATTGGTACCAAAATCCCCACCTCTTGTGTTTGATGTAGATGTAGGCTTTCACATGACGTGAGGGATATTGTGCTTTGGCGGTAGATGCATATGGAGCTAGATGGAAATACCCTATTGATGCATCGCTATCAAGGAAGTTTGGTGGAAGGACCATCATGGTTTGGAGACTTAGAAAATAGTTCATATGCTTTGGTAACTATCTCTAAACTCCCATTTAATTTACATGCTTCTACATTGATAATTTTAGCATGTTTTGATTTTATTATCATTTTTTGTACTTCATGTGGTGAATACTTGTTTAGATGTAGTTTTCATTAAAACTTGTGTCATACTTATACAAGTAGTGAGCAACATTTAATTCTTATATGTTTGTACTTCATTGCTCATTTGTACTCATTACATGTACATGTATGACCCAGTTTTGATGATTCTTTCATTTATATATGTTTTCTCTATTCTTGTATATGTTTTGCTTCATGTATATGTAATTTTTGTCCAAAACTAATAAATATACATGTATACCTTTGAGTCACTTGCCTTCATGAAAAGACTATTATGAACTTATTTGTGTTTAGGACATGTATGTATATTTTTAGTTTTGATAAAACATACATATGCCTTGAAGTTTGTTTTTAATGAAAATAAATTTTATGATTTTCATATTTGTTTGATAAAAAAAATTTCATGTTTATTTTGAGCTTTATTGATTATTTCATGAATATGCTATTCACATAACTTTTGTACACTCACATTATTTTTGTTTACTCATGATTTTGTTTCATGAGCACATCTTTGAGCTTTATAGATTTTGAGTGTCAATTTTTGTGTATTTAGTATGTTTCATGAGATATGTATGATTTGTTTTCATGTTTGAAAGATTTTTAACTAGTTTTTCAAAAAAAAAATTACCTTAAACTAGTTATTTATTCTTCATTTGGTAGTATTTTCAATCAACAATTATTTTCAAATCTTATTTTTGAAAACTTCTACCCTTTTAAGGGCGGATGGATGGGCGAACATGCCTTGTATGCTCTAACTTGAAAATCTTTTAAACATATACATGAATAGGGTGGATAGGTATGAGGTATACACATGAACTTCATGAAATTCTTTTTGTATGCTCATACATGTTTCTATATATATATATATATATGTATGCTTCAAATTTCAATAATATCAATTTCAATTGGTATTTTCTTTTTCATACATATATATATGTTTTGATTGTGCTTGATTTAAAATATTCTTACTTGTTTAAAACACAAATTATGTTCATGCTGAGCTTGACTTAAAGTTAAATATAAATTGGTATTTTATAAGCTTATGCATTGTTTTCAATTGGTATTTAAATTGACATTTTATTTGGTATCAAAATTTACAATATATTTCAATTGGTATCAAAAATATAAAATATTTTACTTTCATTGGGATCAAAATTTGTTTTTGTTAACTTGAGAAAAATTCAAAAATTTGTTTTAAAGTGATTTCAAAATTTGTTGATATGTACTGCCTATATGCAAGGGGAACTTAACATCTCTTCTATATGTAGATTCATATTGAGTGTATCCTATATTGAGGAGCTTGATATCTCTTCTTTATGTGTTACACGTGTGTAGGGGGGAGTTTCACATCTCCGCTTATACATTGTATATTATACTTTATGTGAGTTAGGCTTTTGTCATCCCTTCTTCATGTAATGCATGTATGCAGGGGAGCTAACTTCACGTCTCTCTTCTTCATGAATGTATATCGCATATAACTTTATTGTTTGATTTGTTTTCACCCCTTTGTTGATGATTTGACAAAATAGGGGAGAAGGATTTTGAGAATATATATGCATGTTTATTTTCTTGTTATGCATATATTTTTTTATGCAAAAAGGGGAGAAGAATTGGTGAGTTTATGCATGTTTATCTCTTGTTTATGCATATATGTTTGTTTTGTTTTATGTACTTCATTGAATATATTTATGTTTATTGTTATGCATGAGTTAAGGGGGAGATTCTATGAAGCTTAACTTTAATCCATACATATAAATCCATGAGTTTTGTCATCATCAAAAAGAGGGAGATTGTTGGCTCAAAGGCCCATCGCTCTAGTTTTAATGATGATTAACTCATGTAGTTATAGTACTAATGATCTTGTATTTATTTAGTCTCAGATATTTGATTAAGATCTTAGTAGGTGTTTAGCTTCAACAAAGAATTCAAAGTCAAGTTTTGGAGCTAGCACGTGTTGATTCAAGAGCTCACGCATTAAGTACTCAAGAGGAGTCTAGCTCATTGGATTAAGGTTTGGACCAAGTCAAGAAAGAGCAGAAGATTTTCAAGAGAAGATTTTCAAGAAGACTCGTGTCATGTTTGTAAGTGTTAAGCTTCAAAAGTTGCTACATTTTGTCAACAACTTATTGAAAAATATAATTTGCTTAAAAAGGATAATAAAAGATTGAAAACAAAAGAAAATGAATTTTTGAAAAAAAGAATATTTTCTTGTCTTCAAAATTAAATAATGCTTGTGAAGGAAATAATTCTTTTAAAAATAAAATTATTTTGTTGGAAAAAGAAAAAGAATTATTTTGGAAGAAAACAACTCTTTGAAAAGAAATTTTGTTTCAAAAGAAAAAGAAAACATTTCTAAAAAAAAAGTTTGTTGATTCTCATTCTTACCATGCTCTTTATGCTACCATCAATAAAAATGAGATTCAAGTTTTGAAAAATAGAATAAATTGTTTGAGCTCAACTTTGAGCAATTATGTATTTAACCATTCTAGATTGAAAACCTTATTTCAAAAAAAACAAGCTCCACATGTTCATGCACAAAACCCACGGCATACATATGCACACTTTGCACATCATGATCACACTCATTCTCATGTGCATGCTAGAGTGTACAAATGTACACATTGCGACCGTAAAGGCCATCTTACAAGATTTTGCTTTGATAGATTAAATTCTATAAATTTTGTAAATGATAATGTTTGGGTTCCTTACAATGCTAACCCCCGTGGACCCAAAGAAAATTGGTACCAAAATCCCCACCTCTTTTGTTTGATGTAGGTGTAGGCTCTCACATGACGTGAGAGATATTGTGTCTTGGCGGTGGATGCATATGGAGATAGATGGAAATACCCTATTGATGTATCGCTATCAAGGAAGTTTGGTGGGAGGACCACCATGGTTTGGAGACTTAGAGAATAGTTCATATGGTTTGGTAACTATCTCTAAACTCCCATTAGTTTACATGCTTCTACATTGATAATTTTAGCATGTTTTGATTTTATGATCATATTTTGTACTTCATGTGGTGAATACTTGTTTAGATATAGTTTGCATTAAAACTTGTGTCTATACTTGTACTAAAACTTGTGTCTATACTTGTACAAGTAGTGAGCAACATTTGATTCTTATATGTTTATACTTATTGCTCATTTGTACTCATTACATGTACATGTATGACCCAGTTTTGATGATTCTTTCATTTATATATGTTTTCCTTATTCTTGTATATGTTTTGCTTCATGTATATATAATTTTTGTTCAAAACTAATAAATATACATGTATACCCTTGAGTCACTTGCCTTCATGAAAATACTATTATGAACTCATTTGTGTTTAGGATATATATGTATATTTTTAGTTTTGATAAAACATACATATGCCTTGAAGTTTGTTTTTAATGAAAATAAAATTTTATGATTTTCATATTTGTTTGATAAAAAAATTTCATATTTATTTGGAGCTTTATTGATTATTTCATGAATATGCTATTCACATAACTTTTGTACACTCACATTATTTTTTTTTACTCATGATTTTGTTTCATGAGCCCATTTTGAGCTTTATAGATTTTGAGTGTCAATTTTTGTGTATTTAGTATGTTTCATGAGATATATATGATTTGTTTTCATATTTGAAGGATCTTTAACTAGTTTTTCAAAAAAAAGTACCTTAAACTAGTTATTTATTCTTCATTTGGTAGTATTTTCAATCAACAATTATTTTCAAATCTTATTTTTGAAAACTTCTACCCTTTTAAGGGCGGATGGATGGGCGAACATGCCTTGTATGCTCTAACTTGAAAATCTTTTAAACATGTGCATGAATAGGGTGGATAGGTGTGAGGTATACACATGAACTTCATGAAATTCTATTTTTGTATACTCATAAATGTTTTCTATATATATATATATATATATATATAATATATAATATATATTATATATATATATATATATATATAATATATATATATATAATATATATATATATATATATATATATATATATATATATGCTTCAAATTTTAATAATATCAATTTCAATGGTATTTTCTTTTTCATACATATATATATGTTTTGATTGTGCTTGATTTAAAATATTCTTACTTGTTTAAAGCATAAATTATGTTCATGCTGAACTTGACTTAAAGTTAAATATAAATTGGTATTTTTATAAGCTTATGCATTGTTTTCAATTGGTATTTAAATTGACATTTTATTTGGTATCAAAATTTACAATATATTTCAATTGGTATCAAAAATATAAAATATTTTACTTTCATTGGTATCAAAATTTGTTTTTGTTAACTTGAGAAAAATTCAAAAATTTGTTTTAAAGTGATTTCAAATTTTGTTGATATTTATTGCCTATATGCAAGGGGAACTTAACATCTCTTCTATATGTAGATTCATATTGAGTGTATCTTATATTGAGGAGCTTAACATCTCTTCTTTATGTGGTACACATGTGTAAGGGGAGCTTCACATCTCCGCTTATACATTGTATATTATGCTTTATGTGAGTTAGGGTTTTGTCATCCCTTCTTCATGTAATGCATGTTTGCAGGGGGAGTTAACTTCACGTCTCTCTTCTTCATAAATGTATATCGCATATAACTTTATTGTTTGATTTGTTTTCACCCCTTTATTGATGATTTGACAAAATAGGAGAGAAGGATTTTGAGAGTTATATATGCATGTTTATTTTCTTATTATGCATGTATGTTTTGTTTATGCAAAAAGGGGAGAAGAATTTGATGAGTTTATGCATGTTTATCTCCTTGTTTATGCATATATGTTTGTTTTGTTTTATGCACTTCATTGAATATATTTATGTTTATTGTTATGGCATGAGTTTAGGGGGAGCTTCTATGAAGCTTAACTTTAATCCATACATATAAGTCCATGAGTTTTGTCATCATCAAAAAGAGGGAGATTGTTGGCTCAAAGGCCCATCGCTCTAGTTTTGATGATGATTAACTCATGTAGTTATTGTACTAATAATCTTATGTTTATTTAGTCTCAGATATTTGATCAAGATCTTAGTAGGTGTTTAGCTTCAACAAAGAATTCAAAGTCAAGTTTTGGAGCTAGCACGCGTTGATTCAAGAGCTCACGCATCAAGATCGCATCAAGTACTCAAGAGGAGTCTAGTTCATTGGATCAAGGTTTGGACTAAGTCAAGAAGGAGCAGAAGATTTTCAAGAGAAGATTTTCAAGAAGACTTGTGTCATGTTTGTAAGTGTTAAGATTATTTTTAGATAAAATGTAAAGGATAGATTAGTTGGTGGATTGCTCAAGTTCATTTACACACACAAAATTTATATGTGTTTTAAAAAATACCGTTTGATTTTTAAGCTTCAAAGTATACGTATATGTATAGTGGATCATATCCATACACATTAAGCTTCAAAAGTGTTTAAAATATCTTGTTTTTGTATTTGTAGAAGTTTTGAAAAAATCATTTTTTAATTTGGAGATTGTTTTTGAAAAATATGGTTTTTGTTTAAAGCCAAAATTTTCATATCACAAAAATAGTTCAAAATGTTTGTAATATGTTTTGATTTTTAATCAAACATGTTTGTATATCAAAGTATATCAATGAACTTATTTTTGTAGAATTTATGAGAATTTGTGAGATTTTATTAAAGAAAAAACCCGTTTTAATCCCTAAAAAAAGTTTGACCAGGCCTTCTGCGGTCGACCGGACGGTCGACCTAGACAGAAGTCAGTCGACGGTCTGGTCGACCGATGTGCACAAACATGCACAGCCAGTTTAGCTGGAGGGCCGGCCGACCGACCCGGACGACTGCCAGAGAGCTCTGCTCTCTGGATCTAGCCCCGGTCGACCGGGAGGTCGATCGACATAGAGCTCTGCTCTCTGTATCCAGGCCTCGGTCGACCGGGTGCGGTCAACTGGTGGCACAACGGTCGGAAATCTAACCGTTAGTCGGGTCGGCCGGCAGCAGCGTCAGCTGCTGATTTGGCCTCCAACGGTCTATTTTGGGAGCCTATAAATTGGGGTTCCCTTGGACTGTTTTCTACAAGATTTGAAGTGAGTTTTCAAGCTAGTTTTTTCTACCTTTCTAAGTGTTTATCTCTACTTGTTTTAGACCTAAAACTTCCATATCAAAAGGAGAGTTTTTCAAGAGTGTTTTGAAAAAGAGATTTCTTTAGTTTTTTTCTTCCACCATTCTATCTTGTTTTCTCACACATACTTGAGCTATCCATTACTATATCAATCCTCTAGGCATCTTTGTTGTGTGGTTTAAGGTGATCACAGTGTTGAGATCACCAAAGTGTTTCATCTTGTATTTGAGGAGGCGAACTTGCGGGTTCGTGTTGTTTTGAGTTCTTTTGGGAGCTCGTTGTAGAGGTGCGGCCTCGTCAAGCTTGCGTGCTTGCGTGTGTTATTCTTGTGGGAACAAGAGAGAGACTAGTGAGTCCAAGGAGTTCTAGTGTGAACTCGTTGTAGGTGTTGTGGCACCGAGTGATCCGGTGGGATCGATTTTAGTGGAAATCCTTCATAGTGTTGAAGGCGAGGACGTAGAGCAAGGGTGCTCGAACCGCGGAAAAAATCTCCCGTGTTTGCGATTGCTCTCTCTATCTCTCACTTGTGTTTATATCTTGAATTGAATTTTCTCATTTTCTTATAGAAAATTTTCTATTGGACATGTCCAATAGGAGCCCATGAGCGCGTGCATTCTCATATCTAATCATAAGCAAGCGCTCTACCAATACATAAGCTCATCTACTATAATAATTGCTTTTCTTGGAAGCTTAAGCCCCGTATTCGTGTAGTACATCTCCTCACGATAGATCTTCCACTCTGCAGGGCACCGCTCCCTGACCTGTGGGTGGTCGCTTGTAAGATATTTTTTTAAAAGAAATCAAGAGATGGAAATGTCCAAAAATGTGGGAAACAAATATGCATTATATCATTGGCAAATTAAAAGGAACCACATCATCCCTTCTTGCTTACCACCTGCCCATGGTGCTTTTCCTTGCCTAGCTCTGCCCCATTTACACACCTACACACATTTTCTAAATGCAAGATCAAGCCCCATCCATGTCCAAGTCATTCTGCAGCAACAAAGCACAACATTCATTCACATTTTTCTGTAGACAGAGAAACCTCGTTTACACAAGAGGCAATCTGTTTCACCTGAATCATAAGCCATAAGCATCGACATGCATCTCGCTAGAACACTGGTGCCATTACCCCTACAAATCCAAACATTGAGAGATTAATTATAAGCACTGCAGTAAGAAAGTAAGGGAAAATGCCATGACAATGCATAACAAGGACTCATCTGCCTGCCTCCTCTACTTCTCTGCAAACAAATAAGCGACAAATAGAACTTCTTGCGCGATCCATGCTAAGGAATCGAGAAAATTAACACAATTATAGAAAACTGAATGTTTGGGCCTGTTTGGTTGACGGTGGAAGTGAGGAAGTAAGGAAGTGAGGATTGGTAATAGTTCCCTTGGAACTTGAGAATTGGCTAGTAAGTTTTCCGGTGTTTGGATGTTGTTAGGAAGTGTGATTTGAAAAATGGTATGTCTTTTCCGCTGTTTGGATGATAATGTGAAAGTGAAAGTGAAAAAATTGACCACAAAGTTGACCGCAAAATAATATTAAAATAAAAATTAATTAAGAAAAATAAAAAATAGATTGTGAATGCAAGTGAGATTTAAATGATCAAAAATTAACTGTTTTTTACTACAACTTATTATAAATGAGATTTACATGACCACAAAATTAACTGTAGCACTTTGGAAGCGAGGAAATGGTTGTGTAAAAGAGAAAAGAGAGAAGAAAAAGGAGAGTTTTCTTATTTTTCTTTTCCGGTGTTTGGATAGATAGGGAAGTAAGCAATTATACTTCCTCATTTCTTTACATCCGCCCACTTTCTTTATGTAGAGCTTACCTGTGCACTTCGATATCATTTCTCTTTTTTCTTTATTGTCTGGACACTTGGTTGTGAAATCTCTAGCCCGGGCATCCTCACAATTTCGATGTACATGGAAATTGAGAAGAAACCGTTTCCTGTCATGCTTGCGAAAACCTTTAAAAGAAGGTCGACGTGTTAGACTTATTTTTGTTTTAAAGTCTAACTTGGCCTAATCAAATCAATTGGATATTTGTACCCGCCCACTTAACCTGTGTTGTTTGACCCAATAAAGAATTGATCAAACTTATTTTCAATTACACTTAGTCATGAGTGTATTTAAATTAAAATGTGGGACTCATCTACACATGTGAAACTCGTGTTATAAATCAAGGCCTAGATCTATGATGAGTTGAACTAGGTTTTCTTGATGTTATATATTCATGAGTAGGGTTCCCTCTCCACCAACAACAATAACCATCTCTCTTGGAGGCCTCTCATCTCCTCTAAGGATAAAGAAGAGAACTTGGTGGCTGAAGAGAAGAATCCTCTCCCTCAACTCCGGCGTCCTTGAGATCGTGCAGCATCCTTTTCGTGATGGAATCAGGTATGCCTAAAAACCCTCCTTCCCTTTGATCATGACAAAGAGGCTTACAGTATATGTGTAAATCTTGTATGAAATAAATTTTAGATTTAACAATTGGTATCACAGCCTCCTGTTTATCAGATCATCGGGATAAAGTAAAAAATCTTTTGATCTCGATTTATGAAAATTATGAATCTCTGTATTTAATTCAATAAAGATTATTTTTTGTGTCTCAAATAATTGAATTAAATTGAACTCATGTATATATATTTTCTGGATTAAATCTCTGTGTTATATATGTATATATTTTAATTCTGTTTTTTTAAAATTAAACAGAAATTAAAAAAAATGATACATGCTGCTTGGTCTGCATGCAAGCAATTTGCATGCAGCACAAGATTTTTATAAAAAAAAGGTGGGGATATTTGATGCATGCAGCGATTTTTATAAAAAAAAAGGTGGGGATATTTGATGCATGCGCTGCATGCATCATAAAGAGTTAAAAAAAAAAATGAGATGACCCTTGCAGGCGCCTGCATGCAGGCGCAGCCGCCGGCCGGCGGCACACAGTGGCAACATGAAAGTTTCTTTTTCTGGTTAGGGTTTCCTTAATTTGGGATTGTGAGATTGATTACGATTAGAATTTTTGATATAGATACAGAATTTAAATCTAATAAGGAAACTCATTTAATCTATTCTTAATGGTCTCACATTAGTGTTTATTGGGTTTTATTCAGTTTATTTAAACCCGGCCCAATAAGAAAGGAAACCAATAACTTAACCATTGCGGTCGGGTCTGATCCAGACCGATAAGCACCGCAGACCCGTTTTGCCAATAGAAACTTCAATTAGCCGTACGGGCTCATACGACCTCTTTTTTGGGCATGTAAACAGCCGTTTCGAAGCTCTTGACGAGCACTACAGTATTACAGGAACTATATATGTCAAAACAGTAGTTAGTTGACATAAAGAAGGCATTGAAGTGTTTGTTTATCATGGTTATATTTATCCTTACATGCTTCCGCTTCATTAATATTTATATTATTGCTTAATTGTCTAGCATGATGAATATTGATGTGTACTACAGTTAATAACACACAGATAAAGATATATACATGTTCAAACTAAAGAATTTATAAAAGAGCTTATTTAATTGCGTATGTAGTTCATGAGGACAATAACCGGCCCAAAGGAAGACTATTGTTTGGCCGAATTATATACGGCTTCGGATACTTGATGTGGGTAATGCAAGTGGGAGAATCTTCGTGTGTGATAATCGGCCCAAAGGAAGGTTGTCACACTATAGGCCCATATTGCATTACCCTCATCAACTAGTCCGATGGCGGAACAAGAATTCAGATGCGTAGATTTGTGTGGCTCATGCGTGTGACAATCGACCCAAAGGAAGGTTGTCATTATGGCCGGGTCATTACATATATATATGGTCAATATAGATTACTTAAACTTTGGGAGCAATCTTATAAAGTGACAGTCGGCCCAAAGAAAGGCTGTTCTCTTACACAGGACCTAGACTTTAAGATATCTATATCGGGCCAGTACAGTGCTGGCATATAGAGACACAACTTGTTCAGAAAGTTTGACCGGCAGCTCTATCGGTTAAACTGGTTGCATTTTCTGAAATTCTTTTTGTTTTTTTTATGGCTATTACAGTAAAATTTTATTAAATGCAATGTTTATGTTAAACTGATGAGAAATTGTATACTTATGTAGTTTAAATTGAATGGTACAAAATTTTAAGAAGTGATAAGACCACGTAAATGATCGTTCTTGAATTCATGCACCTAGAGTACACCTTAAAGATTGATGGATCTCTACTATCACTAATAAAAGTTCCATAAAGAAAAGGTCAATTATGGTAAGTGGGAGAGATCTTACAAGATGTGTCTAATGGTCATAAAGTACACTATTCCTATAACTATTAGAAGTGCTATGCCCGATAATGTCAGTGCTCACTTAGCATCCAGGGTAAACTTCTAATAAGAAAAGGAAAAATGAAACTAAAGGGAGGAACATAAATACCACTATAGTGGCTGATCCTAAGTGGCAAAAGTGCAGAAAAAGTAGCCTAAGGTCATTGCATGCTCTTCTGTAAGAAAGTAAGCCACCTTAAGTAGGAATACATAAAGTATCAGAAATGGCTATTTAGCGGGTATATCTCATATTTATGTTTGTTCTAAAATAATTTAGCTTTAGTGCCACTTGATACAAGGTTAATAGATAACTCACATAAGCGATTCAATGCGAAACTTCAAAACCCAAAGGAGGCCCAGCCCAGCTGAGCGATACATATACATGGGTGATGGAAATAAAGTTGCAATTAAAGTTGTTGGAGTTTGTAGGCTTAAATTAGATTCTGGTTTTTTGTTTTAGATTTAGATGAGACTTTATATGTACCGTCCTTTTAGGTGGAATCATATTTCTATTTCATTTGTTAGATAGATCTAGTTTTACTGTCACTCTTGATAATGAAATGCTTAGTCTATTTTTCAAATCTAAAGTTGTTGGTACTAGAATTCTGATTGATGACTATATAAATTGAAACTTCATACTTATATACTGAATCTCTATATGTGAATAGCTTAGGCACTAAACGAAAATTAATTAAAGAAACATTAGAAAGTTTGGTACTAGACGAAGTTCAGGTGTCTTAATTTGGTGTATACAGACATTTGGTCCATTCCCTACAGCTTCTTGAAATGGTCATGAATATTTCATCACTTTTACAGACAATTACTCTCGTTATAGGTACCTACACTTGTTCTATAAGAAATCCCAATCATTGGACATGTTTAAAGCCGTTAAATCTGATCATGGTGGTGAGCACTATGACAGATATGACGAATCAGGTAAATGTCCAGAATCATTTATTAATTTCTGAAAGAGTGGTATTGTCGCTTAGTACACCATATCAGGGACACCTCGTCAAAATGGTATTGATGAGAGATAAAATCACACACTAAAGGATATCGTTGGGAGTAACTCACACTACTCTACCAGAGTCATTATATATTGAAGCCTTAAAAATGGTTGTCACTTCTTTAATAGAATACCTAGCAAAACAGTAACTAAAACCCCGTATTAGTTATGGACTGGGAAATCTCTCAGCATTAGGCATCTATATGTTTGGGGTTATTCAGCGAAAGCTCGGCCATATATACCATATGAGAAGAAGTTGGACTCAAGGATAGTTAGCTGTTTATTCGTAGGGGTATAAAGGCTTTAAGTTTTATTGTCCCTCCACTAAGAACATAAAGACGGATTGTTAAATTTTTTTTTGAGAATATTCAGAACAGTGGGAGTCAACTACATAAAGATTTCATATTTAAGAAAGAATATATTATTATACCCATGACAATTGTTCCAAATGATAAAGTAGTTGTTCCACTTCAAGATAAAAATACAGTTGCATCCTTACAAGATACATATACAATTCATCCTGAAGTAGATCATGCTGGTGAGGTAGAAACTGAAAATTCTCAATGACAAGTGCCTAGGAGATCAACTAGGGAGAGGAGATCAGTCATTGCAAATGACTATATATAGTTTATCTCCAATAGCATGAGTTTGACATAAGGCTAGAGGATGACCCCGCATCCTTAAATGAGGCCAAACTCAATATTCACTCCAGTAAGTGGTCAAATGCCATGAAAGATGAGTTAAAATCCATAAAAGACAATGATGTTTGGGATTTAGTAGAGTTGCCTGAAGGAAAGAAATCGAGTGGTTATAAATGAGTATTCAAAAAAAAAAACCAAGCGGGATTCGAAAGGTAAAGTCGAAAGGTATAAGGCACATCTTGTCACAAAGGGATCCACTCAAAGAGAGGGCATTGACTATAAGGGACTTTCTCCCAGGTTTTCGTGAAGCATTCTTTTAGGATTATTATGGCACTGGTGGCTCACTTTGCCTGGAATTATACCAAATGGATGTTAAGATTGCTTTCTTAATGGTAGCATTAAGAAGGAAATCTGTATGGTGCAACCAGAAAGTTTTAAAGTGAAAGTATCATAATATTTGGTTTGCAAATAAAGAAATCCATTTATGGTCAAAAATCAAGCATCCTGTCAATGGTATTTGAAATTTGATCATGTAATATCCGATTTTGGTTTTAAGGAGATTGTAGATGATCAATACATTTACCATAAATTTAAAGGGAGTAGATTTATATTTCTTGTGCTATATATGGATGACATTCTATTAGCAAGTAACGATATAGATCTCCTACTTGAGATCAAGAGTTTTCTCTCAAAGAATTTTGAGATGAAAGATCTTGGAGACGCTTCTTTTATGACAGGCATCCAGATTCAACGTGAAAGGACACGTGGAATATTAGGTTTATCACAAAAAGCCTATATCGATAAGGTGCTAGATAGATATGGCATGAAGAATTGCTCTAAGGGAGATAAATTAAGTTACACTAATGTCCCAGAACGATTTACAGAAAGAGCAAATGAAAGACATTCCATATACATAGGCGGTTGGATGTCTGACATATGCTCAAGTTTGTACCTGTCCAAACATAGCATATATCATTGAGAAACCTGGCAGATACTTAATCAATCTTGGATTGATCACTAAAAGACTACCAAAAAGGTAATGCGATATCAATAGAAGACTACATGAAATCTGATCAGTTGCAGCTGATTGGACACACTGATTCAGATTATGCTAGATGTATGTTCGGGGGGAAACTAGCACTCAAAAATGTGTATTATGTAAAACTGATGTAAAAGCTCGAATGTGCTAATGTACCATCGATACTTCCGTTATAGCATTGGCTCAACGAGCCGTATCCACAGGGAAGGGAGGCGATAGAAGCATTGACAGTTTCTATTCACGTTTTATGTTACAATTCTTCTTTGTTGAAAGAATGAAAAAGAAAGTGAAAAGAAAAGGAAAAGGAAATCCAGAGTGTGGTAGGTGAGGAGAGCGATGAAAACGTCGATGTAAAAACCAAATAGAAGAGTGGTTTGGAAAACAAAGTAGAAAAGGAGGTGAAACAAGGATGAACTAAGTAGGCGGTGAAAATATCGATAGAAAAATGAGAAAAAAGTTTTGAAAATGATTTCTAAAATAAGAGAAAAGAAAACTCATGGCTACTAACTACTAAATGAAAATCACCTAGAGGGGGGGTGAATAGGTGATTATGCTAATCAATGCACACTTTAAAAAATATGATGCAACAAGTGAATATAACTATGAAAATGAAGAGCAAGTACAATGTTGCAAAGAAAATGTGAAGCAAGTAGATAAAATAATGAATATAAAGTTAGCAAAAATTAGAGCAAGTGAACAAGTAAACCAAACGCAAACACGAAGAATTTTTTCGAGGTTCGAGCACCCAGCTCTACGTCCCCGCCTTCACCCAGAAGGATTTCTAACAACTATAACTTCACAAAGAGGTTACAAAAACACCGGAGTACCCAACTTCACAATCTCAAGTACAAATTCTCTCTTAGTGATCAAAGACCACAAACTATCTTTTGCAAACGTCTCTTTCCCTTACAAGAGCCCTGTAGAGTAATGGTTAGAATTGAAGCTCAAAATAGTGTAAGTGAAAAAGGAAATGAACTAGAGAGAGTTTAGAAAATGAAACCTTAGCGATGAGAGAATCTTCAGCACAAAAACCAAGGACCAAACTCTCTTGAAAACTTTTGAAGACTTTGAAACTTTGTATATAGCTTGATTGTTTTTCTGTTGTTGAAAAACATAGCCCTAATCACCACTATTTATAGATAGGGTTAGGGATCAAAAGGTAAACACATATAATGTCAATAGGAAGATTTTGACCCATAAAATATCCCTAAATACGTTTAAAAACGAAAACACATTTTTTAAAACGTGTTAAAAAACTAGCTGTTATTGGCTGAAACGGCTACCTCGGTCGGCCGGCCGGTCGACCGTGATTCAAATAAAGAGCCGTTGCAGGCTATCGGTCGAGCCGGTCGGCCGAAACAAACAGAGAGTACCACCACTTCAGTCGGCCAGCCGCCCGGTCGACTGAAGGGCTCCGGTCGACCGGTAAACATGCACACTGATACATCAAAACAGACAGAATACCAGTCGACTGGGTCGGTCGACCGGTTTGACCTGACATAGTGACGGTCGACCGGTCGGTCGACCGGCTCAGGCCAAAAGCTGAAACTCAAACACAATTTTAAGGAGATTTTGATATGTAATAAAATATTTTTGATATGAAACATGTATAATGCATAAAATTGAGTTTATAAACAAAGTCTTTGTATTAAAATATTTTGTATATCTTTATAGGGAATATTTCTAGGAAATGCATGTGCGCAAAAACGTGTGTGTTGGAATATAGAGCTTCAATCCTAATCACTATTCTTTAATAAACTAATGAATTATCTTGAGCAATCTTGAAGTCTTGAGTCATGAAAAAGTCTTGCTAGAGCCTTCTCTTCTATGATCCTTCCTTGATGTGCCATAAGACTTCTTTACTCCATGAATCCTAGAAGATCTTGCAATAGCTAAGCAATGGCTTCCAAACATGGTACAAAACCTGAAACTTATCTGAACAAACTTATTAGTACCAACTAGCTCTTATTTGTTTTGTTATCATCAAAACTCTAAACAAATGGAGAGTGTAACCTTTTGGGCCAACAATCTCCCCTTTTTGATGATGACAAAACAAATAGGCTATGTTTATAAAATAAAGGAAAGGAGAGGTCTAAGCTCTCCCTCAAATTATGCTATATTTAAACAATTGAAAAACACTTGCAAAACACACAACTCTAAATACAACTCAAACTCTAAATACAAGAAAATCAAAACACTTGGTAAAAACAAAAAACAATACAAACTTATTGTAAAAAAAAAACAATACAAACTCAACCTACTCAAACCTTATTCTCCCCCTTTTGTCGTACATCAAAAGGATAAAAACTTTTATTCAATAACACAAATATTAAGTTCACCACAAATAAAGGAGAATCTAGCAAAATCAAGTGGTTTAGTAAAAATATCGGCAAGTTGCAAATCCGTTGAAACATAATCAATATCTATATCACCTTTCTCAAATGATCTCTAAGAAAGTGATACCTAATCTCAATGTGCTTGGTCTTACTATGTTGATTTGCATTTTTGGTCATATGAATAGTACTAGTATTATCACAAAAATTTTTATATGATCATAATGCAAATCATAATCAAGGAGAGTATGTTTCATCCAAAGGACTTGTGCACAACAAGCCCCCGTTGCAACATACTCCGCCTCGACGGTTGATAGAGCTACAGAATTTTGTTTCTTAGAGGACCATGAACAAGACAATTACCAAGAAATTGACATGTCCCACTAATACTCTTTCTATCTACTCTACAACCCGCATAGTCAGCATCCGAATAACTTGTCATTGAAAATCTCCTGTTTTCGGATACCATAGACCCATTCCAATTGTGCCCTTAATATAACGAATAATGCGTTTTACCGCAATAAGATGGGACTCTTTAGGACACGATTGGAATCTAGCACAAAGACACACACTAAAAATTATGTCCGGCCTACTTGCCGTCAAGTACAAAAGACTACCTATCATGCTTCTATACAATTTAATATCAACATTTTTACGTTGGTCATCCTTATCAAGCTTGGTTGTAGTTGCCATGGGAGTGTTGCAAACTTTTGAGCTTTCAAGTCCAAACTTCTTTACGAGTTCCTTTGCATACTTGGCTTGACATATGAAATTCCCATCTTGCAATTGCTTGATTTGGAGTCCAAGGAAGAAATTCAATTCACCCATGGAAGACATTTCAAACTCACTTTGCATAACCTTTTCAAACTCCTTGCATAAAAACTTATTAGTAGAACCAAAGATTATATCATCAACATAAATTTGCACAATTAAAATGTCATTATCAACATGCTTAGTAAAAAGAGTTGTGTCTACTTTGCCTTTAACAAAATCATTTGAAATGAGAAAACTAGAAAGCCTTTCATACCAAGCTCTTGGAGCTTGTTTCAATCCATACAAAGCTTTATCAAGTTTAAAAACAAAATTTGGATGAACATGATCAATAAAACCGGGAGGTTGTTCAACATAACTTCTTCATTTATAAAACCATTTAAAAATGCACTTTTCACATTCATTGAAAAAGTTTAAAATTTTTAAAAGATGCGAAAGCTAGTGTTATCCGTGAAAAAAAACCTAGAGGGGGGTGAATAGGTGTAAGTGCTAATCTAAGACTAAATGCAAACTAAGTGCGCTAAATGCGGAAGCTAATGTAAATTATGCACAAACTAATACAATAAACAACAAGTGTAGCCGAATTCCCCTTGCGAGGCTCTGGACTAACTCCTCTTGATTCCCCTTGAAATGGGTTGAGGCGCTATGTGAAGCTCTTGTTGGATGAGTAAAGTTAGGCACACACACACAAGCAATCCAAGCAATATGAAATATGTGCACACACAATCAAGCCAAGCAATCAAGATATAGCAATATGAAATAATGCAAGGCAACACAAGCAATATGATAAGATGATATGAAGTATGATGCTTTGTACAATATAAATGAGAGAGAGTTGAGAGAAATTGGATCAAACGCTAACACAAAGATTTATTTCGAGGTTCGAGTACCCAACTCTACATCCCCGCCTACACCACCGTGTAGGATTTCCCATCCACTATAAGGAGTACCTAACTCCTCTGTCAACTTACAAAGCCACCGAGGCTACAACAACCACAATCCACAACACCTCTACCGAAGAGGCTCACAACCAACACTATCACCTCACACTTGAGGGATACAACTCAATCACCCGATCACCTCTACCGAAGAGGGATTCACAAATAAAAGGGTGTTTACAACAAAGAGGTTTACAACAAACAACCTCAAACTCTTCTCTTTCTTTTTCTCTTTTCTTTTTCCACAAAAACAAGATCCTAATAGTTTAGGATAGATGATATAGCTCAAGTGTGGAATCAAAGTGTTTTTGGAAACAAGCAACAAAGAAAAACTACTTGGGAAATCTCTTGTATATGATAGAAAATGAAATACCAAATCAAAATCAAAACCTAGTTTTCTTTGATTTTCCAAAAACCCAAAACAAATAAAGATGAGAAGTTTTAAAGCCCACAAACTCTTTTTAAAACTCTTTTAAACACCTCAGAAAAACCAGTATTTTTTCTCTTAAAAAACTTAGCCAAAATCCCCAAAGAGATGGAGTTTATATAGGCCAAACAGAAAACTAGCCGTTAGAGCTGAGCTGGCAGCTCTGACAGGCGTCGGTCGACCGGCCCGGTCGACCGCCAACGGTCAGAAAAGTGACCGTTGGGCACTAGCGGTCGACCGCCCGGTCGACCGAAACATCCTGAGAGTTGAACTCTCAACTCGGTCGACCGGTCCGGTCGACCAACTACAATGTGTAGCCAGCGTGCACGTCTGTGCACATCGGTCGACCGACCCGGTCGACCGGCCACTTGGTGCGGTCGACCGGTCCGGTCGACCGTACTGGCCTGGCAGGCACAGTGCAGATCTGCACAGATACGGGATTTGAAAATAGGTCTTTTCACTCAATAAAAATCCCATAAATTCACAGTAAATCTAAAAAATAGTTTTAATCACAATAAAAACTGTTTTTCTAAAATATGTTTTTCTAAAACTTGTTTTATCATTTATGTTAAAACATAAACATGTGATAAAAATTTCAAGACAATATATCAACATATCAATTCATTTTAGAGTCTTGCAAATTTTATCAAAAACAAAACCTGTATTTTGTCAACTTGATTTTTCCAAAACATGAATAGGGATATCAAAATAAGTTTGTTTACCAAGTTAAAGCATGTATGTATTAAATAGAAAACATCTACTATACATATACCATATGTAAACTTGTTTTGAACAACTATTCATAAAACCAAATATCAAATCATAAACGTGTGTGTTTTGTGTTCACTTGAGCATATCAACTAAACTAAGCTTTACAAATAGATCTAAACACAAACTCTAAACTAGATACCTAAGTCTTCTTGTCGATCTTCCATCTTCAAGTAGACTCGGTCCAAACTCCGTGATTCTCCAAGTGCAAAGGTATGATCTTTAAGCTTTGGCACCGGAATCATCATGAATAGCTTCTAAACTCCTTGTTGAAGCTAATCACCAACTAATATCCTGTTAATGATCTGAAACTTAGAAACACAAGAATATTAGTAAACATAACTACATGAGTGTTGATCATCATCAAAACTAGAGTGGAAGGCCATTGGGCCAACAATCTCCCCCTTTTTGATGATGACAAAACTCATGGAGTTATATATGCATGGATTAAAGTTAAGCTTCAAAGAAGCTCCCCCTTAACTCATGCATAGGATAAACAATAAATATATGCAATGAATATTACACATGAAACATGCATATGCATAAACAATAAATGGTTCTAGATATCAAATGGAATATTCAAACAAAATAAGCTCTAGATACCAATTACAAAGCAAACTCTATAAA
The DNA here is from genome assembly GCA_038442645.1 of Agave tequilana. Taxonomy (NCBI): domain Eukaryota; kingdom Viridiplantae; phylum Streptophyta; class Magnoliopsida; order Asparagales; family Asparagaceae; genus Agave; species Agave tequilana. Next base: position 53,279 of record JAVJIF010010109.1, on the reverse strand, counting down.
TCAATTAACTTAATATTCTTGAGATTAAAACATAATATATGCATAAACATAAGCATGCATATAAAACAAAACATGTACCAATCATGCATAGAAGTAATTTGAGTTTTATATATGCATGTTAAACTCTCAAATAATTCTCCCCTTTTTGTCAATCATCAACAAAGGGGTAAACAATCAAAACCATAGATAAATGAGGGGTAAAAATCTTTCTCCCCCTTTTTGTCAATCAAAACAATGCAAACAATGTTCTCCCCATTTTTGTCTAAAACAAAAACAAAATCAATAAGGGGTGACTACAAACATGATATCAATTAAAAATATGTCAATGAAGCATCTTGATACCAATAAACAAGAATCAATATATGTTATATGCTATATACATTCATGAAGAGGAAGACGCTAAGTTAGCTTCCCTACACATATGCATTACATGAAGAAGGGATGACAAGCCCCAATTCACATAACACATATTATGTAATGCATAAGAGGAGATGTGAAGCTCCCCCTACACACGTATATCATATAAAGAAGAGTTGTCAAGCTCCTCAATTTATAATATACTCAACATGAATCTATATGTAAGAGAGATGTTAAGCTCTCCTTGCATATAGGAAATACAAATCAAAACTTTAAATATTTTCTTTAAACAACATTTTGAGATACCAATTGTATTAAACATAACAATTACCAATTGTAAAGCAACATAACAAATTTTGAATTTCTAAACACAAATTTTGATACCAATTGTAAGAATATATTTCATTTTGAAAATATATAAACAAATTTGATGTTGATATCATATGTTCAAAATAACAACTTTTAATCATAAAGTGTGGGAGTACAAATACCAATTGAAATACAAAATCAAATTTTCTCCCCCTTTATGAGATACAAACTAAAGACACACATAGTCTTGATAACAATTTAAAGTAATCAATTTAAACAAAATTGAAACTCAAGCACTAGCATAAATACAAACATATATATGTATGAAAGATAGATACCAGTAGAAATTGATATACTTGGAATTTAAAGCATACATACATACAAAACATATATGAGTATACAAGAAGATCAAAATGATACCAATTGAAAGAGTTCAATGATACCAATTGTCATAGCAATAAGTTCAAGTGTATACATCATATTATCTACACCCAATCATAATTCAAGTTTTAAAGATTTTCAATTTAGGGCATACATGAACATGATCTCCCATCCTACCGCCCTTGGATGGTCGGGGTTTTCAAAAATAGATTTGAAAATGTAGTTTTGTTTGAAAATCTCTACCATATGAAGAATACCGCAACTAGTTAAATGGAAAACTTGTTAACTAGCACGAAATCCTTCAAGCAAGGAATAAAACAAAAATGAAATTCACATGATAATCATCACTCTAACCAATAAAGCATAACTCATGAGAAACAAAACATGAGCAATAGATATGAGTGTACAAATAATATGTGAAGATCATAATCATGAAAATATTTCATTGAACTCAATTATTCCTTAAAACATAATTCTATCAAAAACATGAAAAATCATATAAAACTCCTTATTTAATCTTCATGGCATATGTATGTCAAGTACAAATTAAAATATACATACATATCCAAAACACAACGAGTCCACTATTTATATATGCATTAAGGCACGTGGCTCAAAAGGATAAACATGTATATCTAATAGTTTGGACAAGATATACATATACATGAAGTTAAACAATTAAACACAAAATCAAGAAAAGCTAAATCTTCACAAAAACAAATTTCATTTCAAGGTATATGTATGAATTGTCAACACAATAAGTATACATACATATCCCTAAACACAATTGAGTCCATAATATAGATTTGCATGAAAGGCAAATGACTCAAGGGGTATACATGTATATCTTAAGGTTTGGCAATACAAACATATACATGAAGTGAAATACACAATCATAAAGTAAATTCAAAAAATGAGAATACAAGTTTAATATGTATGAATCATCAAAACTAGACTATACTAGCACATCTAATGGGTTCAAATAAGCATTCAATCCAACTATATATAGATTTATTTGTAGCCCACTATATGTACAAGTATAATTCCTAGTCTTAATGAAAACTAACATCTAAACAAGTAACCTTAACATGAAGCATCAAAACACAATATAAAAGTCATCATGATAAAGCTAAAACATGATTACTATGTAAATTCACATGTATTAGATTCATGATGTACACTATAGCTTAAACAAAAGTGAGAACACTAAGTATGATTCAAATAAGCATGTGTGTCTCAAATACTATACATGTATGTCAAGGATCTAATAAACATGGAATGAACATACTAATCCATAGACAATGAAAAAATATGTTATAAACTATCAAAACATGCTATAAACAATGAAGTGGAAAGCATGTAAACATAATAAATGGGAGTAAAGGATTGTTACCAAAACCGAAGAAGCAACTCTCCTTGTCTCCAAAACATGGTGGTCATCTCCACCAAATCTTCCCTTGAAAGTGATGCATCCAATTTGATTTTCATGAAGTCCGGAACGCATCCACTCCAAGGTGTCATCACTCTCATGTCATGTGAGAGCCCACACCTACATCAAAAATTAGAGGGGTGGTCTTTGGTACCCACATCTTGTTGGGTCCATGGGGGTTAGTCCCTTCTCTAACCCAAACAAATTTCTTTGCTAAATTAGTAGTATGTAATCTATCAAAACAAAATTTAGTAAGGTGGCCCTTACTTCCACAATGTGTACATGAGTACACATGAGCATACATGTGTTGATGGTGTCCGTGAGGAGCATGTGTATGCCGTGTAGGGTATGCATGCATAAAGGATGGAACTTGTTTCTTTCGAACCAAGGTTTCCAAGCGTGTATGGTTCTTAGCACATTGGCTCATAGTGGAGCCTAAACAATCTATTTTCTTCTTTAACAAATTTATATCATTTTGAATTGTAGAAGATGTGGAGCATGCAATAGGTGAAGTATGTGATACTACCCTAGCATGACAAACATGTGCATCAATCTTATTTTGCAAAACAATGTTTTTCTTTACACAAACATCTAAATCATTAGAAATAGAAATAATTTATTTTTCAAAGCAACATTTTCTTTTAAAACAAAATCAACTTTTGAAGACAAGTTCTCATTTTCTTCAAAAGAACATGGCAATTATTTTTAGATTTAAAAATTCATTTTCTTTAAGTGCAAGATCAAGTTGAGATTTTAATGAATCCCTCTCATTAGCAATCTCCTCTTTCTCTTGCAAAACAACATCAAGTCTAGCAATTAAATTTTTATTATCATTATTAATGCCTAGACTTTTCTTTTTCAACAAATTATATTTTTCTATTAGTTTTTCACAAACAATGGAAAGTTCTTCATTCAAAGCATGGGCATCAATATGATCATTTGAAGAACTAGCACAATCATTACTATCTAAGTGGGATTCCGAATGTACCTCAAGGGAGTCATTCCCTTGGACCATGAAGCATTGTGGATCGGATTCTCCACTAGATTCCTCTTCTTGAATTTGAACTTGAAGCTCCGAGGTGGTGGTGGTTGTCAATTTGTTCCACACTGCAAAGGCGGAATCAAAGTTAGAAACACATAAGAGATAATCTTTAGGTAATGTGCTTCTAATGGCCTCTAGGCTTGTGCATTGGCCCCTATATGATTACCATCACCAAGATAACATCTCTTGGTGGCGGCAAGGAAGACATGCAAACCTAGGGTCTTTAGGTACATGGACATCCTATACTTCCAAACATCAATGTTGGAAGGGTCAAAGCTAGGAGGGGTCATGAAGTCCATGGTAAACTATATATGAATGTGCAAACAAACAAATGCAAATGAGATTAGCAAGCAAATGGATCACTCCTAGGATGTTAAGCCTAAGTATCAGGAGCACTAGCTCTGATACCAATTGAAAAAAACACCTAGAGGGGGGGTGAATAGGTGTAAGTGCTAATCTAAGAAACTAAATGCAAACTAAGTGCGCTAAATGCGGAAGCTAATGTAAATTATGCACAAACTAATACAATACAACAAGTGTAGCCGAATTCCCCTTGCGAGGCTCTGGACTAACTCCTCTTGATTCCCCTTGAAATGGGTTGAGGCGCTATGTGAAGCTCTTGTTGGATGAGTACAAGTTAGGCACACACACACAAGCAATCCAAGCAATATGAAATATGTGCACACACAATCAAGCCAAGCAATCAAAGATATAGCAATATGAAATAATGCAAGGCAACACAAGCAATATGATAAGATGATATGAAGTATGATGCTTTGCACAATATAAATGAGAGAGAGTTGAGAGAAATTGGATCAAACGCTAACACAAAGATTTGTTTCGAGGTTCGAGTACCCAACTCTACATCCCCGCCTACACCACCGTGTAGGATTTCCCAATCCACTATAAGGAGTACCTAACTCCTCTCTCAACTTACAAAGCCACCGAGGCTACAACAACCACAATCCACAACACCTCTACCGAAGAGGCTCACAACCAACACTATCACCTCACACTTGAGGGATACAACTCAATCACCCGATCACCTCTACCGAAGAGGGATTCACAAATAAAAGGGTGTTTACAACAAAGAGGTTTACAACAAACAACCTCAAACTCTTCTCTTTCTTTTTCTCTTTTCTTTTTCCACAAAAACAAGATCCTAATAGTTTAGGATAGATGATATAGCTCAAGTGTGGAATCAAAGTGTTTTTGGAAACAAGCAACAAAGAAAAACTACTTGGGAAATCTCTTGTATATGATAGAAAATGAAATACCAAATCAAAATCCCAAAACCTAGTTTTCTTTGATTTTCCAAAAACCCAAAACAAATAAAGATGAGAAGTTTTAAAGCCCACAAACTCTTTTTAAAACTCTTTTAAACACCTCAGAAAACCAGTATTTTTTCTCTTAAAAAACTTAGCCAAAATCCCCAAAGAGATGGAGTTTATATAGGCCAAACAGAAAACTAGCCGTTAGAGCTGAGCTGGCAGCTCTGACAGGCGTCGGTCGACCGGCCCGGTCGACCGCCAACGGTCAGAAAAGTGACCGTTGGGCACTAGCGGTCGACCGGCCCGGTCGACCGAAACATCCTGAGAGTTGAACTCTCAACTCGGTCGACCGGTCCGGTCGACCGACTACAATGTGTAGCCAGCGTGCACGTCTGTGCACATCGGTCGACCGACCCGGTCGATCGGCCACTTGGTGCGGTCGACCGGTCCGGTCGACCGTACTGGCCTGGCAGGCACAGTGCAGATCTGCACAGATACGGGATTTGAAAATAGGTCTTTTCACTCAATAAAAATCCCATAAATTCACAGTAAATCTAAAAAATAGTTTTAATCACAATAAAAACTGTTTTTCTAAAAATATGTTTTTCTAAAACTTGTTTTATCATTTTATGTTAAAACATAAACATGTGATAAAAATTTCAAGACAATATATCAACATATCAATTCATTTTAGAGTCTTGCAAATTTTATCAAAAACAAAACCTGTATTTTGTCAAACTTGATTTTTCCAAAACATGAATAGGGATATCAAAATAAGTTTGTTTACCAAGTTAAAGCATGTATGTATTAAATAGAAAACATCTACTATACATATACCATATGTAAACTTGTTTTGAACAACTATTCATAAAAACCAAATATCAAATCATAAAACGTGTGTGTTTTGTGTTCACTTGAGCATATCAACTAAACTAAGCTTTACAAATAGATCTAAAACACAAACTCTAAACTAGATACCTAAGTCTTCTTGTCGATCTTCCATCTTCAAGTAGACTCGGTCCAAACTCCGTGATTCTCCAAGTGCAAAGGTATGATCTTTAAGCTTTGGCACCGGAATCATCATGAATAGCTTCTAAACTCCTTGTTGAAGCTAATCACCAACTAATATCCTGTTAATGATCTGAAACTTAGAAACACAAGAATATTAGTAAACATAACTACATGAGTGTTGATCATCATCAAAACTAGAGTGGAAGGCCATTGGGCCAACAATCCGTATGGCTTCAAGTCGTGCTACGGGTGCAAAGGTCTCCTCAAAGTCAATTCCTTCAACTTGAGTATAACCTTGGGCCACTAACCTAGCTTTATTCCTAATGACATTTCCGAACTCATCCAACTTATTTCTAAAGATCCACTTAGTACCAATTATTGGTCTATCGTGGGGCCTAGGAACAAGATGCTAAACTTGGTTGCGCTCAAATTGATTGAGTTCCTCTTGCATGGCTAGCAACCAATATGAGTCCGTCTCGGCTTCGAGAATGCTTTTGGGTTCAAAATGAGAAATGAATGCAAAGTTACCACATAAGTCATGGAGCTTGGAGCGAGTTGTTACCCCCTTAGATACATCACCTATGATGAGTTCCTTGGGGTGATTTGTAGCGTATCTCCAATCTTTAGGAAGTGGTTGAGAATCTTTCACTTCATCCTTATGAACATCACCAATGGGTTCTTGCTTTTCTTCTTGAGCGGGTGAATCCTTCAAGGATAGTCTCTCCATGTCTTCACCTAATGGGTCAATTTCTACAACATTCTCAACAACCACATTAGATTCTTCAAATTTAACATGCATGGATTCTTCAATGGTAAGGGAAGATCTATTGAATACTCTATAAGCTTTACTAGTAGAAGAATATCCAACAAAAATAGCTTCATAAGCCTTAGCATCAAATTTACCCAAGTTATCTCTAGTATTCAAAACAAAACACTTGCATCCAAAAATTTTAAAATATGAAACATTAGGTCTTCTAGAATGATACATTTCAAAAGATGTTTTGAAAGAATTTTTACACAAATAAATACGATTTGATATGTAGCATGCGGTATTTACGGCCTCGGCCCATAGATATTGAGGGAGGTCATATTCACTTATCATTGTCCTAGCCATCTCTTGAAGTGTTCTATTTTTCCTTTCTACAACTCCATTTTATTGTGGAGTTCTAGGACATGACATTTCATGCTTAATTCCCTTTTCATCACAATAAGTCATGAAGAGTTGGTTAACAAACTCACCACCTCTATCACTCCTTATCTTCAAAATCGAAAAACCTTTTTCTTTTTCAACCCTTTTTCGAAAAATCTTGAAATGAGAAAAAGTTTGATCTTTATTTTTCAAAAGAAAACCAAGTAAATCGGGAAAAATCATCAACTAAAACAAATGCATATCTACTACCAATTTAAGCTTTTAATTTTAGTTGGTCCAAAAAGATCCACATGAATTAATTCTAATGGCCTTGTTGACATGATATCCTTGATTGGTTTGAAGGAAGACTTGGTTTGTTTCTCACGTTGGCACGCACTACAAATGCGGTCTTTTTCAAATTTCAAGTAAGGAATACCCTTCACCAATTCCTTAGAATTAATCCTAAAAAGATGTTCAAAAGATGCTTGTCCTAATCTTCTATGCCAAAGCCAAGAATTTTCATCAAAAACATTCAAGCATTTAGTAGAACAATCCAAATTAAGCATGTCAATAATATAAATATTATCATCACGAAATCCGGTGAGAATACAATCATTGGTTTTGCAATCAAAAATCTTGCAGGAAGAGTCATCAAAATAACTTTAAGTTCACGATCACAAAGTTGACTTATACTAAGCAAGTTATGTTTTAAACCATCAACAAGAACAACATTTTCTATAATAGGAGATGCACCAATTTGAATGTTACCTATACCGATGATAGTACCCTTGGAGTCATCCCCGAAGGTGACGGTGCCACCTTCCATGTACCTTGATAGGGTTGTAAAGTTGTTGATATCCTATGTCATGTGTCTCGAACAACCACTATCAAGGTACCACCGCTCCTTACGTCTTGGAGCCTTGGTGTGTACCTACATCAAATAGCTTAGGACTTGATTTTGGTACCCACATTTTCTTGGGTCCTAAAGGGTTAGTGCCATGAACCCAAACAAGATTATTTGATCTATTTACTTGGTCATAACAAAACTTAGCCAAATGTCCATTCTTACCACAATAAGTACATCTATACACTCTACCATATTTAAAAGCATAGTGTGTGTGAGACTTGTGAGCATGTGTGGATTTAACATGAGTGTTGTGTAAAGTGTGAGCATGAGAAATCTTTACATGAGAATCTTTAGCATGAGTAGTGTGCTTTTTAGAAAACTTTTCTTCAAGTTTCTTAGTGTTAAAAGCACAATCTTTCAAAATCTTCTCAAAATCAACCATTTTAGTTTTTAAAGAAAAAATTTCTTTTTCATCAATCTTAAGAAATTTTGTTTTGCAAGCAACTTTATAATCACTAAATTCTTTTTGAATAGAAATGAGATTGGAAGAAATTTCATCTTTTTCTTTAGAAACCATAGCAAGTTGATTTTTAAGAAAAGCAACTTCCTTTTCCAATTTTGAACACTCAATCTTTTTATTATCAAATGTTTCGGAGAGTTCAACAAAAGCATGTACAATAACTTCTTTAGATAACTCATCATCTTCATCAAGAGGTTGTGGGGTTACCTTTGGTGTGTTTGCCATGAAACACATGTTCGCCGTGTCTACCTCGTCTTCGGATTCGCTTTCCGAATCCCATGTGGCTTTGTAGGCTTTCTTTTCGACCGGCTTCTTTGACTTGAGGGAGGAAGTCATCTTCTTCTTGAACTCCGGGCAATCAGCCATGATATGTCCGGGCTTTCGGCAATTGTAGCAAATAATTCTTCTCTCCTCTTTACCTTCAAATTTTCTTCGGAAGTTGAGCTTGTTCTTCCGGTACATCCTTTTGACGTTTCGCACAAGAAGGGAGAGCTTCTCATCTTCTTCTTCATCTCCTTCATCGTCCTCAAGAGTGGATGACGATTTGAATGCTATGGACTTCTTCTTTAGCGGAGCGGCCTCTTCTCTTGCCTTCTTTTCCATCTCATGGGTCTTTAAGTTCCCAATGAGACTCATGAGGTCCATTTCATCCTTGTCGTTCAATTCTTTCAAGATAGTGGCTTTTATCTCCCATGATAAAGGAAGAGCCCGAATCACTTTACGCACTTTTTGATCATTGGAGATTCATCACCTAAAGAGGAAAGAGCATTGGTAATTTTAGTAAACCTTGTAATCATGCAATCAATGGTTTCATCATCAATCATTTTAAAAGATTCATATTGGGACCTTAAGAGATCTATCTTAGCTCTCTTAACTTGTGAAGTCCCCTCGTGTGTGACCAACAAATGTTGCCAAATCTCATAGGCGGATTGGCAATGTATTACCCGTGTAAGGTCATCCTCATTCAAGGCGGCTAGGAGGGAGTTTTGGGCCTTTGAATTAGCCTCATATTCTCTAAAGGTAAAGTCGGACCATGTGCTTTCATCACTATCGGGTCTAACATAGGGTTTGGTCAAGGCTTTTGCAACTAAGCTACCTAAAGATTGTAAAAAGATAGTCATCCTAACCTTCCAAATAGGGAAATTAAGTCCATCAAATTTAGGAGGGGTTTTGATGTTATCGGCCATGTTTACTAGTGTATGAATGAAAGAATGCAAATGTTGATTAGCAAATTTTAAGGATCTCTCTAAGGATGTTAAGTCAAACCTAGAGTCCAAGCTCTGATACCAATTAAAAATCACCTAGAGGGGGTGAATAGGTGATTATGCTAATCAATGCATACTTTAAAAATATGATGCAACAAGTGAATATAACTATGAAAATGAAGAGTAAGTACAATGTTGCAAAGAAAAATGTGAAGCAAGTAGATAAAGCAATGAATATAAAGTTAGCAAAAATTATGAGCAAGTAAGAGCAAGTAAACCAAACGCAAACACGAAGAATTTTTTCGAGGTTCGAGCACCCAGCTCTACGTCCCAGCCTTCACCCAGAAGGATTTCTAACAACTATAACTTCACAAAGAGGTTACAAAAACACCGGAGTACCCAACTCTACAATCTCAAGTACAAATTCTCTCTTAGTGATCAAAAGACCACAAACTATCTTTTGCAAACGTCTCTTTCCCTTACAAGAGCCCTATAGAGTAATGGTTAGAATTGAAGCTCAAAATAGTGTAAGTAAAAAAGGAAATGAACTAGAGAGTTTAGAAAATGAAACTTTAGCGATGAGAGAATCTTCAGCACAAAAACCAAGGACCAAACTCTCTTGAAAACTTTTGAAGACTTTGAAACTTTTGTATATAGCTTGATTGTTTTTCTTGTTGTTGAAAACAAAGCCCTAATCACCACTATTTATAGGATAGGGTTAGGGATCAAAAGGTAAACACATATAATGTCAATAAGGAAGATTTTGACCCATAAAATATCCCCTAAATACGTTTAAAAACGAAAAACACATTTTTTAAAACGTGTTTAAAAAACTAGCTGTTATGACTGAAACGGCTACCTCGGTCGGCCGGCCGGTCGACCGTGATTCAAATAAAAAGAGCCGTTGCAGGCTATCGGTCGACCGCCCGGTCGGCCGAAACAAACAGAGAGTAGCACCACTTCAGTCGGCCAGCCGCCCGGTCGACCGAAGGGCTCCGGTCGACCGGTAAACATGCACACTGATACATCAAAATAGACAGAATACCAGTCGACTGGGTCGGTCGACCGGTTTGACCTGACATAGTGACGGTCGACCGGTCGGTCGACCGGCTCAGGCCCAAAGCTGAAACTCAAACACAATTTTAAGGAGATTTTGATATGTAATAAAATATTTTTGATATGAAACATGTATAATGCCTAAAATTGAGTTTATAAACAAAAGTCTTTGTATTAAAATATTTTGTAGATCTTTATAGGGAATATTTCTAGGAAATGCATGTGCGCAAAAACGTGTGTGTTGGAATATAGAGCTTCAATCCTAATCACTATTCTTTAACAAAACTAATGAATTATCTTGAGCAATCTTGAAGTCTTGAGCCATGAAAAAGTCTTGCTAGAGCCTTGTCTTCTATGATCCTTCCTTGATGTGCCATAAGACTTCTTTACTCCATGAATCCTAGAAGATCTTACAATAGCTAAGCAATGGCTTCCAAACATGGTACAAAACCTGAAACTTATCTTGAACAAACTTATTAGTACCAACTAGCTCTTATTTCTTTTGTTATCATCAAAACTCTAAACAAATGGAGAGTGTAACCTTTTGGGCCAACACTAAATGCTCCACTAACCATGCTAACCTCTTCATGATAGTTGCCTCACATATTGATCCTCGGCTATCACTAATCCTTGGCTTCAAGAGACGATACAAAGAATGGCAAAAGAGATGGTTCTTCACATTCAAACGATACATCCATACCACATAACAAGTTGCAAGCTACTGTTAAATCATCAAAACCGGTTAGAGGTGAGCATGAAATAAAGTTAGCATTTGCAAGTTAGCAAGTTAGTGGTTAGGTATTAGAATGTTAGAATGTTAGAATCCATCATCATGAGCCATCAATGGCTCTTGCAAGAACAAGGCCTTATAGAGGCTACTCGATTCATGTGGATTATCAAGTAAGTGGTTAGATGGTTAGTGGTTAGTAGTTAGATTGCCATGAGAATAAAAGTTAGCAAGAAATCATGTAGAAGATGAAGGAGATTACAATAGAAGAGAAAGGAGGCACCTTTACATAGACTGTCACTATCTATTACATCAATCCCTCTCAATCTCTCTCTCTATGAATCACTCAGCCCTACTACAATGATCTAAAAAGAAATGAAAATACAAGAGAAATGAAGAGCACCTACCTACACTACTCCTAAAATCTGCACCTACTCCTAAAAACGAAGACTGCCCTCGGTTTGGCCCTCTGCAGGGCTATTTATAGGCCAAAGATGATTCCAGAAGACGAGACGGGGCCACGCGTCGAAAATCGACGCGTGGCTCCACTCCCTTGCCGCGGAAACGCGGCTATTGCCGCGTTTCGCGGCAATACCAGGGAGCGAGATCCCTGGTTTTTGTCAGGTTGTTCCTCTGGTTTCGAGAATTATCAAGGTATATCCCGTTTCTGGTATTTACACCCGAATATTCGTCTGACATGCGCAGGAGTCTAGGTTCAATGTATCTTCTAGAGAATCCTTTGCTTGGCCTCCAAGTAATGCGGGATTAATTACCATAAATTGGGATTAATTAGGCTCTTATTACTCCTTTGCCCTTGAACTCTTGCTTTACCTGCAATAAAGACCAAAATACGGTTTAGACCGATAATTTATTCATAAATCGGTAGAAAATGCGATATAATAATGCATAATCGTAGACTAATCAATGTATCAACAATAGGAAGTCCACTTCATGTTACATTTTCCTTATTGTAGGAAGATGGTGGATTTAGTCGAGAGGCCATTACAACTACACTGTGACAATAAGAGGTATAAAGCTCTGCTGCAATAGTGACAAGAGTTTAGCAAAGTCGAAGCATATCAACATCAAGTTTCTTGTCATCAATGATAAAGTTCGAAATCATATTTTGTCTGTTGATAGTGATGACACTATTCTTAACATTACAGATCCACTCATTAAAGGACTTTCACCTGAAGTCTTCTTAGAGCATATTGCTCATATGGGGATGACTAGTCATTATGATATCCTAATTTGTGGGAGTGGATAATTTTTTGTAACAGACATTATTTCTAAGTGCACTTTATGGATATTTGTTGATTCTGATAAATAAATTTATAACTGCTTTTCCTAAAGTTTACTTTTGCGCATTTGAGTTTGTTGAATTAGCAGTTAGACTTGTTGGAGTCATAAAGTTAGACTCGTTGGAGTCATAAGGTCAGACTCGTTGGAGTCATAAAGTGGAAGCCAGTTAGAATTGTACCTTATTTGATCAGAGGACATTTCCATGCCACACGTCCACATTTGATCTATGTCGTTAGGGGTTTTGAAACTTGTGATGTGGAAGGTCCTACCTCGATTATACAGAAGGTAACGATCGCCATGTTCGGTGGCAGCACTCTTAATGGACCAGATTGTTCTGAAACGTGGTTTGTTGGCGGTTAAAGTTTGGACGTCATAAAGTTATGCATAATATCTATTCAGTATGACTTACTTGGCCCAAGTGGGAGATTGTTAGACTTATTTTTGTTTTAAAGTCTAACTTATTTTGGGCCTAGTCAAATCAATTGGATATTTGCACCCGCCCACTTAACCTGTGTTGTTTGACCCAATAAAGAATTGATCAAACTTAAATTGTTTGGGTCTAGACGCGTTTTCAATTACACTTAACCATGAGTGTATTTAAATTAAAATGTGGGACTCATCTACACGTGTGGAACTCGTGTTATAAATCAAGGGCCTAGATCTATGATGAGTTGAACTAGGGTTTCTTGATGCTATATATATCATGAGTAGGGTTCCCTCTCTACCAACAACAATAACCATCTCTCTCTTGGAGGCCTCTCATCTCCTCTAAGGATAAAGAAGAGAACTTGGTGGCTGGAGAGAAGAATCCTCTCCCTCAACTCCGACGTCCTCAAGATCGTGCAGCATCCTTTTCGTGATGGAATCAGGTATGCCTAAAACCCTCCTTCCCTTTGATCATGACAAAGAGGCTTACAGTATATGTGTAAATCTTGTATGGAATAAATTTTAGATCTAACACGATGTTCATATGGACAGAAAATCAACTCTTACTTTTCGGATTAAAATGCTCAAGCCCGACATCTTCACCCAAATAAATATGTATTCATAGGGAGCCACAATATCAGGGTGCAATAATCACCTTTTTTTTCCTTTTCTTTTTTCCATTATTTTTTCTTTTTGAGTAAAACGGTGAGCCAATATAATGCCCCCCCCCCCCCAATTTTATTAAAAAGATTTTAATGAAAACAACTCGGCAAATACAAAAGAAGGTGTAACAGTTAGGGGGGACAATTTGACCCAACCCGACCCAGAGTTACCGAGTCCGGGTTTGGCATATAAGGGTATGGGTCATAATCGGGTCGACCGGCCTGACCGATTATTAAACTGGTCGGGTCAACCCGAACCCGCCGGATTCGCCTGATCTATCATACCCAATAATTCCCTCTCCTCCTCGGCCTCCCCCCACCTCTCGCCACCCCTCGGCCTTTGTCTCTCACCATGTAACAGTCTCAGATTTTTAATCACCTGAATTATCACAATCATAAACCTTAACACTAAATTATTTAGATAATCTCCGAAAATTTCGGCAGCACCTCCTCTAAAATATGTAGCCTGCCTCAATACAATAATTCAAACTTCGGCTGGCAGCAGCCTATTTATCAGTATAAAACATCCCACACAATATATAATATCATTTCAGCTTGACCTTGCCTACTTAAAATTCTAAATTCTATCATATAATTCATCTTAAGATCAATCAAACAAACATATACATGATAGTACTCCCCTCGATATAACATGCTAACACAAAACTAACTATAATCGATCTCCAAATAAAATTAGAACACATATGTGTTTGTGTGTGTGCATAAATATATATTCTCGAACCATCTTACACATAATCTGATCTATTCAATAATATCATCTTCACATGTACATTCTAATCAGAATGCTCAAATAAAATTAATTGATTTGGTGAACCCGCACTAGAATCGATCTGAGCTCTTCTAATATTATGCACTTGCCTTATGCTGGATCTTGTTTTAGTCTTCACATGAAAGTCATAAAACCTGTGGGAGAATGAGCTCAATAGCTCAGTAGTAAAGTCATCTAATTCGAAGTTTGCATTTTAATATCATCACAAATTAAATATGTTGTAGTTGAACAGATTCAAGAAACTCAAGTGACTTCTTACTTATGATGGGTAGTATAGTTTAACAGGTCATTGAATCATTCTTTTAACTGATACTTGTTCTTCACACTATTCTGGACACGTGTTCTAAAAATCAATATATTATATCTAGTATTATACAACATCTAACATATTTTCTCTCCTATATCCACCTGGTGATTCACTAATCACATACATTTAGTATATTGCTTATTTCCAATTTGAAACACATTCTTGCAAACATGACTCACAATGACAATCACATATCTCTCACGTTTGTTCCCACTTTACAACTCATAGGTTCATACGTGATGAAATACACAACAGTTACATTCATAGACCGGATGTCATAATCAACCATATTCTTGTATTGGATGTCATAATCAACCACATCCATATACTGGATGTCATAATTAACCATATCCATATATTGGATGTCTTAATCAACCACATCCATATACTGGATGTCATATCAATCATATCCATGTACTGAATGTTCTAATCATATATTCATGCATGCTTTTAATTTGCCAAGTAAAATTAAGACATCATATTTATGTCAAGCACACTTCAATAAAAATAATAACCTTCCCTTTGATCACCTCTGGTTCAACCCGGTACGTTTTTTTTTCTATCATGAAATATCAGTGGCAAAAACACAAAAAGACTATACCGATGCTACTAGCTTCGCTTAGATATTCATCAAAAGTCAAAAGAAGAAGTGAAAGAAAACAAGAATAAAGAAGAAAAAGTAATTTTTGAATTGATTAAATAACAATGAAAGAAAAGATGAATACTTACAACAATATCACTCTCAGTACAAGCATCTTTCTCATTCCTCCATGAAATTCTTCTCTCCTCTCAGTTACATAAAGAAAATAAAAATTTACATTAAAAGAGAAAGAAAAATCTAGGTTAAACCTAAACAAGAATCTATTCTACTATCTGCTTCATCCTCTCTGCGTCTGATGTGTGGGGTATTTATACGATAGAAATTGATAAGAAAATGAATGAAGAGATAGGAGGAGCTAGCTATTTCTGAATTTGTCCCATTATCTTCAAACTTGATTTGATGTAGATATTCAATTCTGATTTTAGCTTATTGGCATATTGATTACTGATTATAACTTGTCAAATGATAAAATTAGAAATAGTAATCAATGTTGGAGTTATAGCCTTTTAAGTCTTCTTTCTGGATCATCTTGAACATCAGATTTGGGTTTCAATAATGAAATTGATGATTAAAATACTAAAATGTATCCAGTCTGAATTCGAGTCTAAATTGCTTCATCTCATCCGTTGATCTTCTCTCTATCCATTTATCCTTTTAGATTTTGAATTTCAGCTTTAAATTTGACGATCTATCTTACTATCCTCAGCGACACTGATAGGGTTTTTTCTAATCCATTTTTTCTTTGAATTTGGATGACATTATCTCATCTGATATACTCGGTCTTCAGATAAGATAGCCTTTAGAACCTCTGAATTTGAATCGATCCCCTTTCTTTTGAACTTTTAGATTTAATTGGATAAATCTATCTCTCTCTCTCTATTTTCTTCTTTAATTACCCTACATGATATTAAACACGAAAATATATTAATAGCATAGTTTTATTTAAATAAAAATGCAAAAATGTGACAATTATGATATGAAAACATGGAACACACGCGTGTGATCATCTACCACCATCATGAGAGGTCAAAACTACAATTCTAAAAGAGCTCAATGACAAGGAAGAAATGGAGCTCATACGTCTTATCGACAACCTTAAGACTTATGAGATGGAAAGGAAAGCTAAAAAAGAAATGGCACCAAAAAAAATGATTGCTTTCAAGTCTACTCCGTCCAACAATGATGATGAAGAAGATGATGAAGAGCTTTCCCTCCTAGTGAAAAAAATGTAAGGAGGATGTACAATAAGGCCAAGTTCAACAATAGAAGACGATGACAAGAAAAAGAAGGCAAAAAATTGTTTGCTTCAATTGCCGTAAACTGGGACAAATTGTTGCAGATTGCCTCGAGAATAAAGACAAGCCATCTACCTTAAAGAAACCCTACAAGAAGAAAGCTCTCAAAGCAACATGGGATTCAAAGAGTGAATCCGATGAAGAGGTAGACATAGCTAATGTGTGTTTTATGACGAATGATGACACACCTAAGAGAACATTTGAGCCATCCTTAGATGATTGTGAATTAACTATGGATGAATTAGGTGAGAAATTTGAAGAATTTCAAATAATTATGATTTTCTAAAGAAAAATACCTAAAAATGAAAAAATGAAACTCTTCAAAATAAAATTATCACTTTTTCTAAAGAAAAAGATGCTTTTTCACACTCATATCTACACAAAATGATTTTGATGCATACAAAATTTCATGTAAAACAAAATTTTTCATAATTGATGAAAATAAAATTTCTACTTTAAAAATTAAAATAACACTTTGAAAAATATTTTAAAGAAATGTGAGTTTGATAAGGCAAGATTAGAGGAAATGTTTTCTAAAAAAAACACTTCAAAGAAACATGTTCATGCTACACATGCTCACACTTCTAAATCACAACACATTCATATACATAAGCATGCACATTCCTCACATACTCATCATGCTTTTATATATAGAGTTTATTCATGCACTTATTGTGGCCGAAAGGGTCACTTAGCTAAATTTTGTTTTGATCGCATAAATACTTCTAATAATCATATTGGGATCAAAGGAACTAACATTATAGGATCCAAGAAAATATGGATAACAAAATCAACGATACTTTCTTTTAATATAGGTACACACTAAGGCTCGAAGACTACAGGAGCGGTGGTATCTTAATAGCGGTTACTCAAGGCATATGACTTAGGATATCAATAATTTTGTAACCCTATCAAGGAACCGTGAAGGTGGCACCGTCACCTGGGGATGACTTAAAAGGCAAGATTATCGGTATATGTAACATTAAAATTAGCTCATCTTCATTAATTGAAAATGTTGTTTTAGTTGATGGTCTCAAACATAACCTCTTGAGTATTAGTCAATTTTGTGATAGAGGTTTTAAAGTTATTTTTAATGATTTGTCTTGCAATATTTTAGATAGTAAAACAAATACATGTATTCTTTTCGGTTTTCATGAAAATAATGTATACATAATTGATATGTTCAATTAACATTGCAATGCTATTTGTTTAAATGCTTTCAACGAGGATTCTTGGTTATGACATAGAAGATTAGGCCATATCTCTTTTGACCATTTATCCAGAATTAACACTAAGAAAGTGGTGAAAGGCATTCCTTACTTGAAATTTAAAAAGATCGCATTTGTGATGCGTGCCAACTTGGGAAACAAATGAGTCCTCTTTTAAAACAATTAAGAATATCTGACATCATGGCCATTAGAGTTAATTCACATGGATTTATTTGGTCTATCTAAAATCAAGAATTTAAATGAAAACTGTTTTGTTTTTATTTTGGTTGATGATTTTTCTCATTTACATGGGTTTTATTTTTGGAACATAAAGATCAAGCCTTTTCACATTTTCATATTTTTAGAAAAAAGGTTGAAAAAGAAAAAGATTTTTTGATTTTGCGCATAAGAAGTGATAGAGGTGATGAATTCATTAACCATTTTTTTATCAATTATTGCGAAGAAAATGGAACTAGGCATGAACTGTCTTGTCCTAAAACTCCATAACAAAATGGAGTTAGTTGAAAGGAAGAATCATACCTTTCAAGAAATGGTTAGGATAATGATTAGTGAATACGGACTCCCTCAATATTTATGGGCCGAGGTCGTAAACACTTTATGTTACATCTCAAATAAGATTTATTGCTGTAAAAATTCTTCCAAAACTTCATTTAAAATTTACTATTTGAAAAAGCCTAATGTTTCTTACTTTAGAGTTTTTGGATGTTAATGTTTTATTTTAAATACAAAAGATAACTTAGAAAAATTTGATGCAAAAGCTTTTGACGCTATTTTTATTGGTTATTCTAACACCAGTAAGGCTTATAGAATCTTCGATAAATCTACTTTGACTATTGAAGAATCTACACATGTTAAATTTGAAGAATCTAATGCTTTTGTTAAGAATGTTATAGAAATTGATTCTTTAGGTGAAGACATGGAGAAAATAACCTTGAAGGACTCACTCCTCCAAGAAGATAAGCAAAAGCTTGATGAATAAGGTAAAGTTCAAGTGGTTGAAGTGATATCAACACAATCACTTCCAAAAGATTGGAGATATGCTACAAGTCATCCAAAGAACTCATTATAGGTGATGTATAAAAGGGGGTAACTATTCACTCCAAACTCCATGATTTTTTTGGTCATTTTGCTTTTATTTCTCATATAGAACCAAAGAATAACCTCGAAACTGAGGGCGACTCATATTGGTTGCTTGCAATACAAGAAGAGCTCAATCATTTGAGTGCAACCAAGTTTGACATCTTATTCCTAAACCCCATGATAGACCAACTATTGGTACTAGATAGATTTTTAGGAACAAGTTGGATGAGTAGGGTAATGTTGTTAGGAATAAAGCTAGATTAGTAGCCCAAGGTTACACCCAAATTAAAGGTATCGATTTTGAAGAAACCTTTGCACCCGTAGAATGACTTGAAGCTATATGGATTATACTTCTTTTGCTTCTTTTAAAGATTATAAACTTTTTCAAATGGATATCAAAAGTACATTTTTAAATGATTTTATTGAAGAGAAAGTGTATGTTGAATAACCCCCCGGGTTTGCTGATCCTACACATTCAGATTTTATTTTCAAATTAGACAAAGCTTTTTATGGTTTAAAACAAGCTCCAAGAGCTTGGTATGAAAGACTTTCAACTTTTCTTTTTCAATGGTTTTGTAAAAAGTAAAGTAGATACCACTTTGTTTACAAAACATGTAGATAGTGATATCCTAATTGTTCAAATTTAAGTTCATAATATTATATTTGGATCAACTAATAAAAAACTTTATAAATATTTTGAATCATGCATGAAGAATCAATTTGAGACGTCTATGATGGGTGAGCTAAGCTACTTCTTTGGACTCCAAATCAAGCAAAGGAGTGATGAAATTTTTATAAATCAAGCCAAATACACAAGAAAACTCATCAAGAAATTTGGGCTTGAAGATGTAAAGTCAAGTAAGACTCCCATGGCTACCACTTCAAAACTTGATAAGGATGAACAAGGTATAAATGTTGACACTAAACTCTATAGGAATATGATTGGTAGTTTTTTTTATTTAACAACTAGTAGGCCAGATATTTTGTTTAGTGTGTGTCAATGTGCTGGATTTCAGTCTTGTCCTAAAAGGTCCCACTTGATTGTAGTAAAACGCATTATTAGATATCTTAAGGGCACTATTAGAATTGGCTTGTGGTATCTGAAGACCGGACAATTTTTCATGACGAGTTTTTCAGATGCTGACTATACTGGTTATAGAGTGGATAGGAAGAGCACAAGTGAAACTTATCAATTTCTAAGAAATTATCTTTTTTTATGGTCTTCTAAGAAATATAATTTCTTGGCCTTCTCAACCGTTGGGCAGAGTATGCTGCGGACGGGACTTGTTGTGCACAAGTTCTTTGGATGAAACATACTCTCCTTGACTATGATTTGCATTATAATAATATCAAAATATTTTGTGATAACACTAGTACTATTTATATGATCAAGAATGGAAATCAACATAGTAAGACAAAGTACATAGAAATTCAATATCACTTTCTTAGAGATCACTATGAAAAAAATATTGAAATTGATTATGTTTCAACTGATTTTCAACTAGCAGACATTTTTACTAAGCCACTTGATTTTAACATATTTTTTTTCATTTGTGGTGAACTAAATATTTGTATTATTATAAATTTATGAGTTTTTCAATATTTTGAAATTTGTGTTTGTTTTAAAAATTTTTTTTGCTTACCCTTTTTGATGCATGACAAAAAGGGGTAGAAGTATTAAGTATTTATTGATTGGTATTTATCGAGTATTATCGAGTATTTAGTGATTTTTAGTCTTAGTTTGTTTATGCTCATATGCAATGCCATTTTATACATATTATTACAAACTTACATATATGCATTCATATGACATGTTTAAAATTGACTTTTAATCGTTATAGTTATATTGGTATCTTGTACTTGATATATAAGTATAATTTGAAGGGAAGCTTTTTCAAAGCTCTTTCTTTTCATTTCTTTTAAATAACTCATATGTTTTGTCATCATCAAAAATGGGAGATTGTTGGCCCAAAGGTTACAATCACCGATTTTATGTTTTGATGATAACAAAATATATATAGTTATTTAGTACTAATCAAGTTAAAGTGTTTTAAGTGTGTTTCAGGATTCAAGAAGATCTACTAGATCTCTTCCTCTAAAGGAAGGTGTTGATGGCTCAAGGGTACACAAGTATGGGATTGAAGCTCAAAGCACTCAACGTCGCTATTAGAAAAACCCGCTTGAAGATTTTTATAGTCGCTTAGAACCTTGTAAGAACTTAGTTTATTAAAATATAGGATATAGATTTGATGTTCAAAGATACACATATACAAAAATGCACATCTTTGAAAGTACAGTTTATTTTATATTGATGTTTTGATATGTTTAGTCTTGATACATGTTCCTTATTTTCTCAAATATTTTTATTGTAGTTTGGAACTTGTATCTCCTTGTTATACATGTTTTTCCCTCTTCAAAACCCATATAAAATTATTTACAAAATTTTCTTTGTTTTCAAAACAGATTTTGGTACTGGTTTTGGCCTAGGTCGGTCGATCGGGCGGTTGATCGGTCCTATAACAGGCCAACTCGGTCGACAGCTCGGTCGACCAAACCTCTGGCAGAGGGGTGTGCATGTTGGTGCACATTCACGGTTGACCGACAGGTCAACCGACTGTATTTTTAAAAAAGGCCGGTCTGTAATGACCTTGGTCTCGGTTAAAATGATCGATGGAAGGCAACGATCATATTTTTTTAAAAAAAGGCCGGTCGACTGTGTAATCGACCGACAGACTTTTAGAAGGCAGTAACGACCAGATTTCAAATTCTGATTTTTAACATATTTTTTAAAACGTAGTGATTTGAATTCTGAGAGTCAAAATTTTCCCTTATGACCTGGTAAACAATTCTAAATACATTTTTTAATAGCCTAAATAAAGAGTCATTTGGATTGGATTTAAAAACAACAAATTCTCTTGATATCAAGTTTACTTTCAAAGTGAAAATTTTCAAAGTTCTTCTTTTGTGCTTTAAATTTCAAAGTTTTAAATTGAGTTTTCTGCTCTTATATTCTCTCTATTTTGATTTCTACTCTTATATACATCCTTGAGCTTCAAACCTTCTTTTACTCTATAGGGATTTGTAATAGAGTTATAAGAGAGTGTTTGTGATCTCTTGATCACCAAAACCTTGTAATCTCAATTCGCTTTGTGCTACCTCTTGTGTTAAGGATTGAGTTGGGAGTTGTATACCCGAAGTGGTTGTAATTCCTTATTGTAAGGTCCCTTTAAGGACGTTAGTGGATAGTGAAATCCTTCACAGTAGTGAAGGTGGGGACATTGAGCAGTGGTTCGAAGCTCGAG
This sequence comes from Agave tequilana, assembly GCA_038442645.1. Lineage (NCBI taxonomy): Eukaryota > Viridiplantae > Streptophyta > Magnoliopsida > Asparagales > Asparagaceae > Agave > Agave tequilana. The sequence continues at coordinate 31,001 of JAVJIF010010109.1, read as the reverse complement.
CTTATTGTCTCTTTGTTTCATTTATTTGCTTTCTTTTCATTCTTTTTTATTAATCATTACTCATCTCAATAAGAAAGCAATTGAGCACCTCAATTCTTATCTGGAAGAATCACGAGGAGAAGTTCAAAGTCCTTCACGGGAAATTCGGCTTCATTTCTTATTTTGAATGATTGGTTTGTATCATTAATTATAAATTGTTAATTATTTGTATTTGATTAGTATTATACCTATTCACCCCCTATGTGTATTTTCAAAATTACCACCGGTTGAAGAAAAAGAGCTAATTTAAAATAATTTTTAAACTAGTTCAAGATTTTCAAACATAAATCAAATCATGTATATTTCATGAAAGCATGCTAATTACACAACAATTGACACTCTAAAGTCTATAAAGCAAATATGAGCTCATGAATATGAATTCATGAAAAAAACAAAACTGTGAGTGCATAAAATTCATATGAATAACATTTTTATGAAGATAAGGCAATGAAGCTCAAATTCATCCAAACCCATATGAAATTCTTTTTCATAAATATGAAAACACAAATCTTGAAAGATTATATTTCATTAAGAACTCTTCAAGAAACACATTGAGGATATAAAAACAAAATTCAAAATATATGCAAGTTTTGTAAAAACTAAGGAGCGCGCGCGCGCACACACAAACACATCCAAATATGAAATGAGTACACCTACAATATATGACATATAACTTAAATGACTCAATGCTATAACATGTATATCATGTAGTTTTTAACAAATTTTACATATACATGAAGAAAAAATATTCTCATAAAAAATCAAGACATGTACAAGTGTGATATCAAAACAAATCAATGAGTATATATATAAATTCAAGAGTCATTAAAACTGAGTTATAGAAGTTCAATCAAACAACAATGAGTACACGAAGGTAATATAACATGTAAAGTATAATAATCAAGTGTAATTCACAAATTGTACAAGTATAACCTTAACTTTTAACAAAAATTGTTCTAGACATGTAATCAAAACAAGATTTGCATAAGAACACCAAAATATGGTGGAGAAATAAACTTAATCATTAGTGTAAATATAAGAGTCATCAAAACTACTATATACACACATAGCTAAATAATAATTGAGTATACGAAAGATATCAATCAATTTTGCATAAAATCATTAGTATGTCTCAAGAGCTACATAAGTAGGTTACAAATTCAAACTAAGTTTGCATTTAAACAAATAATCAAATCATATAAATATAATCAAAACATGTGAATGATGATATGCTAAAAGTTATTTAATTTAAAGCATATAAAACATAGTAAGGAGGATATAGATAGTTACTAAACCGATAGAACTAATCTCCATTTCTCCAAAAATAAGGTGGTCCTTCTACCTAAACTTCATGATAGTAATACATCTATTGATTTGTCCATCTAGTTCCGATTGCATTCACTACTAAGGTACCAATCCTCTCATATCTTGTGAGAGCTCACACCTACACCAAATATAATAGGAGTGGATCTTGATATCCAAACTTTCTTGGGTTCTCAGGAGTTAGTACTTTTTCTAACCCAAATATTTTTACTTGCAAAATTAGAAACATTTAATATATCATAACAAAATTTTGCAAGGTGACCTTTACGACCGCAATGTGTACATGTGTACACTCTAGCATACAAAGTGGCATGTGTGTGAACATGGTGTGCATGTGTATACCATAGAGTTTATTTTTTTTGAAACATGGACTCCAATCTCTTGTGGTCATGACACACTGGCTCAAAGTGGAGCCCAAACAATCAATATTCTTCTTCAAAATATAAATAATATTATAATAATTAAAGAAGAAATAGTATGAGCATGAGAAACAAAATTCTTTTTCACTTTGAAAATAGGAATAGAATCTTTTCTTTTTCAACCAAAATATTTTTCAAAGAAAGATTTTCTTTTAAAATAAGATGTTTTTCGTTAGAATCAAAATAACTTGGTTTTTCAAAAATTATTTTCTTTCAAAATAAAATCAAGTTTTGAAAATAAAACATTAGTTTCCTCTAAAACAATATCTTTCTCTTTTAAAGCAAGATCAAGTTTTGAAGATAAAGAATCATTTTCATTTGAAATCTCTTTTTTTTCTTTCAAAACATAATCAAACCTTGAAAACAAAAACTCATTTTCTTTTTTTATTTTTAAACTCATATTTTTCAACAATTTATATTTTTCTAACAATTTTTCACAAAATATGAAAATCTCTTTATTCAACATATGTGCACCCATACTTCAATGTTGGATTTCGAATTTACCTCAGGGGAGTCATTCTCTTGGACAATGAAGCAAGCTTGGTCAGAATATCTTTAGATTTTCTCTTCAAATTGTTTGAATCTTGTCTTTCAAGAGAGATCATTGTATTCCATACTACAAAAATAGAATCACAATGAGAAATCATAAAAAGATAAGTATTGCTAAGTATTTACTTTAGTGCAATCATGGCTTGTATATTAGCCTCTAAGTATTTGCCATTTTCAATATAAAATTTTTCAGTGGTGGCAAGATAAGCATGTAATCCTAAGGTTTTAAGATATGAACTCATTTTAAATTTTAACATGTCAATATTAGAAATATCAAACATAGGTGGAGAAAGATAATTCATGAGTGTGTGAAACAAGAATGTGTAAAGCAAATATAGAGATTAGCAAAAATAGGATCACTCTTAGATGGTTAAACCGAATATTAGGAGCACTAGCTCTCCAATTGAAAGTACACCTAGGGGGGTGAACAGGTGCAGTGCTAATCTACTGGTCAATAATGTGGAATTAAAAACTTTTGTACTATCATAATATATATCCAAAAAGTGAAGTCAAATTTTCAGTGAAAGGCTTTAGAACTTTTCCTCAAGATTCCTCTTTTATAAGAGTTGAGATACTTCGATTGCTTTCTTGGATTATAATAAGTATGAGCACGCAAACAATATCATGTATGTGTAAATGAACAATATTAGCAATGCAAGATATAAAGAGAGTAGAGTTTAGAGAGAGATAGCTAAACGCAAACACAAGGATATGTTTTGAGATTTGAGCATCAAGCTCTACGTTCTCGCCTTCACCTGGAAGAATTTCAACTCTCTCCACTAAATACCCTACGAAGGATACAAATTCAATCCTCTACACAAGAGGAGGCACAAAGCTAAGACACAAAGCCTATGCACAAAGCAATCGCCTCTACACAAGAGGGAAGGCACAAAGTCAAAGCACAAAGCAATAGAGTGATTACAACACTTGGTAATCATAAAGATCACAAACAATGTCTCTCACAATACAAGATCGTAAAGGATAGATTTTGCAATGAATAACTAAAGCTTGTGAGAAAACAAAAATTTTGAAAAGAAGCACAAAAGAAAATAGAAACACAAAAGAAAATACTTGAGAAACTTCTTAAATGATGTAGAACTTGAAAAATTAAAACTTGAATTCCCAAAACCTTTTTTCTTTGATTTTTCAAAAATTTTGAAACAAATGAGAAGATGTAGTTTTTGAGGCCCAAAACTTGTTTGAAAACTCAGTTGAATGTAGGAAAAAAAAGCTCTTAAAAATCATCTTTAAAACTAACCTAAAAACCCCATATTTATGGCAAAAAAAACTAGTCGTTGGAGTCCAAAAAGTGCCAGAAATGGCCTGTTGATCGACTGGTCGGTCGATCATCCAACGGACAAATTTCTGACCATTGGAGCCTGTCAGTCGACCTAAGACCAGTCTGTGTAATATGTTAATGTTGAGCAAGTTTTGAGGTCTAAAAAGTTTGAATTTGGAAATATATATATAGGAAATATTTGTAGATATTTAAGTCTTATTTCTATTGAAACTTATATCAAATCAATCTAATATCAGAGTTAAAAGATATGAGCAAAATACTAAAATGTGTCAAATTAGAAAACTGCAAACTAGTTTCAGAACATGACTAACTTCAAACTAATATTTGACATCTTTAAACTTTGAATAAGAAAATGATCATTGAATAAGAAATGTAGCCACTGAAGTTATATTTATAATTCAATTTGAAATATATTAATTGAATATTAGAATAAAAAGTTATGACTAAAATATTGAAAGAGTATTTGAGCAAATCAGCCAAATGGTTGACCGGCCGGTCGACCAGCCAAACAAAGACTTGGATGTAATAGACGTCGACCGCCCGATCGACTGCTAGGTTCATCGATCGACTGGTCGGTCATCCAACAAATGTGCACAACATGCACAAATTGTCATCCAAAGTTAGCCTTGAGGTCCGGTCGACCGGTCGGTTGACCGACCTGGCCTAAAACACTGTTTTAAGAAAGTTCTTGAAATGAAACTCATTTTTAAATATTTTGAATTGGTTTGAAATGTGATTTGGCAATATATAGGCTATGAGATATATGTTTGAAACATGATATAAAATTTGAAAAATATAGGACATGTATTAAAAATCAATCCTTGTAAAATACCAAAACTAGAAAACTAGGTATGAAAACCTTTAAAATGAATACTAGTTTTCCCAAAACTTCGTAAATGCAAAAACAAGTTGTTCAAATATATTTGAAACTCAATAGTGTATAGATACAAAAAAAAAAGGATATGAACTTATTTTTGATGAGAAGCAAAATATGAAATGTAAATCGGTCAAACCGAAATTAAATTTTTGTGTGTGTGTGTAAGTTTGAGCAATCAAAAATAATTTATTCTTTACAAGAGATCTAAATTCACAAACTCTAAACAAGTCTTCTTTGTAGATCTTTTTCTCCAAGTAGACTTGATCCAAACTTGATTCTCTGAGCTAGACTCCATTTTGAGTACTAGATATATTCTATAAGATAGAGCTATTAAATCACCATGTGTTAGCTTTAAAGAAGCTAAATACCAACTAAGATTTTAATCAATATCTGAAATTTAAACACAATAAGATCATTAATACTATAAATACATCAGTTAATTATCATCAAAATAAGAGTGATGGGCTTTTGAGCCAGCACGTATCACATTCCATTGTGGAATAAAGGTGTCGAACAAAATGACTTAGTGCTAATTTTTCAAAATTGCTCACTAAATGGGGATAATTCTCTAAATAAATTCTTACACACCTATATTCAATAATAGGATAGAGGTCACTAGTGAGCTCCTGTGAACTCCATATTCATTGGATTGGGCAGCAACACGTGCACCAATCAGACCTCTACTGGAACCACCACCCTGGGTAATATTTTTCTTTCACTCTCTATTTTCATGCATACACATATTCACGATGCATTGAGGATAATGCATGAAATAGGTATGGGGGAGGGTTCGACTAACTTAGATTTTTCTTTCCTTTTAGGATTTTTCTTTTGTATAAGATTTTTTTCTTTCATAAAAACTTTTTGAAACAAGAGAAAAAGAAGTGGTCTATTTTTGTGAAAATTAGGTTGATGTTAGGAATTAGAGAAACCATAGCTAGAATTTCTTAATTCTAGTCAAAATAAAAGGCCTTGTTTGATTTTTAGGTTAAGGAAAAAGATTACAAGATAATTTGATTCTGAATTTTTTTGCTTTAGAGAAGTATGCACTTATACGTTGTGGAATTAATACAAAGACTTATATACCATGAAAAATAAAAAATAATAATACTTGGCCACTAATTAAGCTGGGTAATTATGCCCCAAAAGCATGACTATTCACGCCAAATAGTGATCAAAGCAAATAAATTTCTTAGTTTTGTGGCCTTGTTTACTCTAGTCCTTAAGCCCAAGGGATGTTTACTCATCTGGTGCTCTAAAATCGTCTGGTTTGAGAGTCATCGACTAAAAGCTCACTTTTCGGGTAAACTAGAAAGCCTAATAAGACTAGGAGAAAACTTATAAATAAACAAATAAATGGTATTATATTAGAGTTGAAATTTCAAAAGTTTAAAAAGCGCATATTATCTAGTTTTATAAAAGATCAAGTGATTGATTCAATTCTGATTCCTTATCTTAATTGATGACAAAAATCTTACATAGAGATTAAAATTAGGGATGAATATTTTGGTGAACTTATGACCTTTGATCGCTTAAATTTTTGCAAAAATATTTCAAAATTTTTCTCTTTCAAAATGCATTTTCAAAAATAGTAACATTTGTTTTCTTTATGGATTTTATGGGTGTAATCCACTGAAAACCCTAAGAAGAATATAACTCCTCATCTAGGAAAAACTTAGAGATTTAAAGGCTTACTGCATATGCTCAGTGCAGTCTCATCACCTGCGAAAGTGGTGTAATAACATCTTAGTTTAGGTATTAGTTTTTCTTATTTTGCTTGGTACAAGCAAAAGATGAGTGTGAAAGTGTGATCAATCAACAATTCTGCATTTACATCACATTTTCCTACCCAGTTTATGAATAAAACACTGCTATTAACCCGTGTTTGATCTCTTGTGTGCAGATTAATGGATAAGGGCAAAATGGGGATTAAGAACTAAATAAACCATTTTTCAGGTAATTAATCAAGATTTATTGGATATCAAGTCAAGGAGCTTCTAGAAGATACAATGAGTCTCGAATTAGAGGTTGTATCTAAAGAAAATGCGGATTCAAATACAAAAAACTAACCATATATAAAAGCTTCTCACAGCGAGACAAAACACTGGCCAAAAGTCAGGGCCTTTGGCCCTGATCAGGTTGCGGATCCGCAACCTATGCCACAGATTTGCGCAAAGCCAGGATCCTGATTTTTTTTACGCGTGGCTTCGTCTCGTTATCCACCAGCCTCCAATTGTTTTCCATTGAAAATAAATCAAGGAAAACTTATAAAAAAGAATTGAGCAGCAAAATTACAAGTAATTCTTTTAAAAAAATTACAAGTAAATCTCCTCTGAGATTTCTAATGAAGTGTGCCAGTGGGAGTCTGATCAGCGCGCGATGATTTTGTCCTATTGTCGATGCGAGCGATCGATCTTCGAATGCTACTGATTGGGAATTCCTTCTTGCCTGGTTTTGAAGATTCCTTAAGAGGAAGGAAGATCTTAGGGTATTAGCACCCTAAATTAATTCTTGTAAAATTAGAGAAGTAATTATCTGAATTATTGAAAGCAAGATAGTAGAGCTCTTATTGGCTTAAGCTTTGAAGCCACCAAAGAAGCTTATACTCTTCAAAAAAGTCTCTTGGACTTGAATTATTTTCAAGACCCTGAGCCTAACCTACTACTGGACTATTTATAGGCTGAATAGGGAGTTATGATCTCCTAAATTTTCTCCTCTTAATGAGGGATCATGGGTGTAAATATCCATTAACTCCTCTTAATTGTCTCCTCTTAATGAAGGATCATGGGTGTAACTACTCATTAACTCTCTTTAATTATCTCCTCTTAATGAGGGATCATGGGTGTAACTACCCATTAACTCCCTCCTAACTTGATGAGGCAGTTACTTTCCTCACGCAAAGCTAGCCAATTGAGGCGAAGCTAGAATAAGCTTCAAGCAAATGTAAGGGTTGGCCTTCTGCACGGCTGTGTAGAGCTTCAGAAGAAACTATCATTAGCCTCTGCCGAAGCTAGAATTAGCTTCAAGCGAAATTATAAGTTAGCTCTCTGTGGAGCTATGAAGAGCTTCATGCGAAGTTATCAAGAAAGCTTTAGGCGAAACTATAATTAGCTTCAGGCGAAGCTAGAATAAGCTTCAGGAGAAGCTGTTAGTTAGCTCTCTATGGAGCTATGAAGAGTTTCATGCGAAGCTGTCAAAAAAGCTTCAGGCGAAGCTATAAGTTAGCTCTCTGTGGAGCTATGAAGAGTTTCATGTGAAGCTATCAAGAAAGCATCAGGCGAAGCTATAATTAGCTTCAGGCGAAGCTAGAAAAGCTTCAGATCAAGCTGTAAGTTAGCTCTCTGTGGAGTTATAAAGAAGTTCATGTGAAACTATCAAGAAAGCTTCAAGAGAAGTTATAATTAGCTTTAGGCGAAGCTGTAAGTTAGCTCTCTGTGGAGCTATGAAGAGCTTCATGCGAAGCTATTACGAAAGCTTTAGGTGAAACTGTAAGTTAGCTCTCTATGAAGCTATGAAGAGTTTCAAGGTGAAGTTAGACAAACTTAGCCTCTCAGGTGAGGCTATCCCCTTGGGCTCATGCAAGACTAAGTATTGAGCTAACTTAGCATCTTAGGCTTGCTTAGATCTCTTCAAAGGTAACCTTTGCTTAGTGTCAGCTTGACTGGATCAGTAGAGTTCAAGTCACTGATTTGTCCCTCAGGGATGGGCAGAAACTGGTTGTCAGCTTGTCTGCGACCTGTCTTTTATAACTGTCAACAAGTTATACATCATTTAGATTGGTTGAGGAGCTATTTGAGATTTTGTATTTTTTTGAGTGTCAACAAAATCCCCTTCAAAGTTTTCATAAATCCACAATAGGATGGTTTGAATTTTGAAATACCTTGAATTCCCTCAAGTGTTCCAAAGGGAGAGCATTCACCAAGCAAAATTCCCCAAAGAAATTAAAACTGTGATTGAAAATCATTCAGAGTTTAGGAACATGATAAAATAAGTATGAGTATGAGAATTCACTAGGGACAAAGGGGAGCAGATCTAGGAATCCATCTGTTTGAGGTAAGATGGACATAATATATTCAGAATTACTAGAAAAGAGGGGTCGCTGTTCAGAGGTGATAAACTGATATAATAGCGAGAAGAGTCCCAACTGGACTGGAAAGTTAGATTTGAGAATCCGTCAGTTCAGAGGTGATGAACTGGACGTAACTGATTAGGAATCACTAGACACGAAGCCTTATCGTTCAGAGGTGACGAATTGGACATAATGACAAAGAATGGTGAGATTGGAATTCATCGATTCAGATGTACTGGACATAACCGATTAAAAATTACCAAGCTCAAGTGTTTACTGTTCAGAGGTGACGAACTGGACATAACAGTAAACAAAAAGGAGAGACTTGGCTATCTGTCAGTTCAGAGGTGATGAATTGGACATGATCGAGTGAGAAGCCACCAGGCTGGAAATTTTGTCATTCAGAGGTGATGATCTGGATATGATGACAAAATGGAGGTGAACCCAGTTTTAGAGACCCGTCTATTCAGAGGTGATAAACTGGACATGGTAGACTAAGACACCCTAAACTCTGAATCCACTGCCAGAGGTAGTCGCATTAACTTAACAGCTAGCCTACTAGGGACTGCAAGGGTGAATTAGATCTGAGCACCCATCGATTCAGAAGTAATATGGATATGACCAACTAAAAGACACCAGGCTTATAATTCGTTGTTCAGAGGTAGTCATATGAACTTGACAACAAGAACTCCCGGCCCTAATTGGGGGAAAGGAGAATGAAATTATGGATTCGTCTGTTCAGAGGTGTTAAACTGGACATGACAGTTTGAGTACCATCAAAGGAGAGATCTAGGCATCCATCGGTTCAGAGGTGATTGACTGGATATGACTGATTAGGAGTTACTAGACTCAAAGCCCTATCGTTCAGAGATGACAAACTGGAAATAACGGCAAAGAAGTAATCCGTACTGGACTGGAAGATGAGACTTGGCTATCTGTCGGTTCAGAGGTAACATGGACATAACCGATTGAGAAACCACCAAGCTCAAGATTTCTACTGTTCAGAGATAACAAGCTGGACATAATGGTAAAAGAAGTAATTTCGCTGGGGAAATAGAATTTGATCTCGAGTTTCGTAGGAAAATTGTCATTTCTTTGGGAAATCATTTAGAAGAAATTATCAAAGGTATATTGTTAACATGACAACCGGGAAAGTCTACTGAGGACTGAAAAGGGAAATAATAGACTTTGAGGGGAGTCTATCAGAAACTCTCTAGGGAGTTAGAAAATGAATCTCATAGGAGAATATATGTCAGAGGTAATCATTAACGTGACAAAAAGAACTCAGTGGGGATTCAATAGGGAAAGGATTATTCCCTAAAAAGTTGTCAGAGGTAATTATTAATGTAACAATCAAATCTCTTACTAGGGAATTAGAAGGAGATTTTGTCAGAAGTGATCGTGACAGTTTCTCCGCTTGGGGATTTGTAAAGCAACTTGTCAGAGGTGTGATGTTAACTTGATAAGAATTCATTTACTGTTGAGGTGTTTGAACATAACAGCAATTTAAATGGATCTGCCATTCTATTGAAGAAAATGATAAGTGGAGTTTGATCTACTAGGAATATTAGAATGATCCGTCAGAAAAAAGTTTTACAGTCAGGGGGCGTGAGTTTTAAGCAAGACAGTTTTGATCTGTTATTGGGAAAATAATACAGCCTTTTATGGTCCTACCATTTCATGGACGGGAATTGGTGGGGGACTTTGGTGGGAAAAGCTGAATCAGGTCCCTTAGAATTTTTAGCAAATCCTCAGCTGTCAACAGATTTGGTATGCCTTTACCAACTACCATTTGAGTTGGGCTAGCCATGCTATTCCCCTCAGCATGATGAGTTACGGAGGATTTTATATTGGCTTAGAAGCTAATATTTTCCTATAGCCTTATTCTTCTAAGGCTTCAAATCGTGTCACATGAAGTGAACATTTATGTATTCCACTGGTGACCTCTAAAATCTCACTGCGGATTAAAGAGTAAGTCTAAACATCATGGGAAATTTGTTGGGTAGATCGACATTTCTCATGAAGTGTCACCTTTTGTTCATCAAGACTCTGGTTCTGAGCTGATCTTCGTGTCTACATATGGAGTACAAACTTTACAGGGAATATATCAAGTAAGTCAAAATTCCTCGTGGAGTTTCACTTTTGTTCGTCATAATCAAGACTTTAGTAACAGTTGATCATCGAATCCGAACATGAATGTGGAAATATTAGAAAGGTCCTGCAAGGATGCATCACAAACCTTCTTCGATGAATTCGGCTCATTCAAGATTATCGTAAAGCTAAATTGATTTGCCAAAAGAAGAATGTAGAGATGGTTGAAATTGATTTCACCAATGGAAAGGGACTCCTTGAGGAGATGAAACAGTCAGACGAGCCCAACTTGATGATCAGAGGTGTAATATTAACATGATCATGTATCATACTTCTTTGATGAGAGGTATAGTGTTAACGTGATCATGGATAACACTTGTCATTGATTAGCATCAGGAGCGTATCACCATTTGAATTCGCTAGACGATAAGCTCCACTCGAGTATACTGCCTATATTATGAAAGATTGTCCTCATTTGATTGGTGGAATGATATATTCCAACCCCCTGCGCATTTCTCAATGTCGTTGGCTGTTGTGTCTCGTCGGGGGTTTAGTTGTACTGTCACAAGTATTATTTGCCAGACCAAGTGCCTATCGGTTATCAAATAGTGGTTGAGACGGTTGTCTCCTCTTCAGAGTTGCTGAGAGAAGTTGCTAATGCGGTGTCATATGCTGCGAGAGACATTGCAAGACTTACCTTTAGCTTTGGACTGGCTTGAATCCCATTACTTTAGTCGTTGATGGGATAAGACCTATGGCTTTTGGAAGTAGAGTTGACTATCTCCATACTCCCTTTCAGGATAGGGGTTAGGCAGTGGTCCTTTTATGTTCTGACTTCAGAGTCAAAACACCCGCTTCAATCAGTACTTGAATTTTGTCCTTAAGGATATTGCACCTGCAAGTAGAATGATGAACCATCATATGGAAAATACAATAGTAGGGATCATTCGTTTGTCCCAATTCGTCTGGAAGTCTAGCCTCTAGCAACTTGAGCATGTTGCTTTTGTAGAGCAAGTGGAAAAGTGTCACCACATGCTCATCTTTGAAGGAGTATTGTCTTTGATACTTCAAAGTTCTATTGGAATTACCCTTCTTTGATTGAGTTCCTTCATATACTTCCTATGCTGATGTATCAGAAGATTCAGCCGTGTCATAGCTTTTGCTATTGATTCCCCACCTGCTTTTTAGGGTCTCAAACTTTTAGCTGATTTTTCAGCTATCTCGTCTTATTCAATAAGCTCATTCCAAATGTAGGCTTTGATGGCTCCCATGCAAACTTTCACTTTATCGAGGAAGTTATGCCTAAACGTCTGAGGCAACATAGGCAAAGGCATACCTGCAGGGCACATGAGAGAAAGGTTGCAGAATCTCTCTATGCAATCTCGTACAGATTCTCCTCCTTTCTGTACTGCCGAAAGGAGTGTGTCCATGGTCACCTCGGTATCATCCTTGTAGAATTAGGAGAGAAATCAGGTTTTCAAGTCAAGTCAAGAATTGATGGAGTTTGCGGGAAGACTCCTAAACCAATCCAAGGGTACCCCTTCTGGGTGCCAATGAACAGTCTGGCCATGATAGCATCATTACCTAATACAATAACGGTTTGCGATCGAAAGTAGAAAATGTGCTGATTTGGCGAGCTCTTACCATCATACGAGTGCAACGTTGGTGTCTTGAACTTTGGCGGACATGTGGACTGAATTCCATTCCAAGGGGTAAGGACGGACTACCCTTACTTTCTTCAGTTAAGCCCTTTGGGCCAGGGATGCGATCTGAGCTTGGATGCCTTTGATCACTTTGGCATCAATTGAAGAGCCCTCCTTTGAATGATCGATTTTGGGAGGTTCACTCTTGTTGTTCTCCTCGTTTTCATAATTACTACCGGTTGCGTTATCATTGTTCCGGTTTGTTAGGAGCTGAACCATTATTTACTGGATGTTGTCTAAGGATTCTTGATGGGCCTTGGAAGTTTACTCCTGCGCCTCCATGCGATGACGGAGATCATCATTATTGTTGTTATCAGCCATATTGGCTGATACGAAGCTTGTCTGCACAGAGCTGACGGTGGCAGAGGAAGCATAGCCACTGGCTTCTTCATTATCAAACCATTGGATTGGTATCTCAATGGTTATGGCAACATAGCTTATGAGGAAGAAGGTTGTCCATATTTATAGGATATTGTATCCTGGAAGGCACCCTTTTATTCGACCAGAATCTGACCAAATCTGGGGTTATACTCGGGCCCTGTAGAACTAAATGAGGGAGTGCGAATCCCCTGTTTCCTTCTTTGAGATCATAGCAGATCCATTCCTTTGCTTTTCATGCTGATAGAGGCAACTGTAAGGTGAGGCACCTTCACTGTCTTCTTCTTTCGAGACTTGAGCTTCTCAAAAGTTTGAACTGGCAATCAGTTGAACACCGGTTGCTAGCTTGGAGGAGAAGTTAGGGGATTGACCCCAAATAACAGTGTACAGAATATACTGTCACAGATTGACACCCCGTTTGTCCGCACTGGGATGACGAGAAATGAACTGGCTCTTCAGAGCGGAGTTTCCACTTGTTGATCAGATAATCCCGCAAGTCTGTGTTACCTGGATCCAATTGATCCAACACGGAGACTGGGGGAAACTGAATGTTAGGCCATTTGAGTTGAGAAACCCTGAGCTTAACCTTTAAAGCGTTCTTTTGGCTATAAACGAAGTTAGGATAGCTTCTCCTGAAAGAGTAGCTTCGCAAGGCGAAGCTGCTGTTTTAGCTCTGCTTTTGAAGGCGAGCTTAGTTTTGCTCTGCAGAGGTTCTCTCTCGAGCGAAGCTGAACTAGCCTTGCTGTTAGCACTCAGTGGTGCTTCATTTTTAACCTCACGGCTAAAATTCTTAGCACTAAGTGCTTTAGTTCTAGCCTCGCGGCTAAAACTTTAGCACTAGGTGCTGATAGTGAGAGTGACGCTGAATGAACAACGCTATTAGCACACAAAGGTATTTTAGCCTTGGCCTCGCATGATAGGCGAGGCTAAACTCTGTAAAGAGTTGAATTAGCTTCAAATGATGAAGCTATCTGAGCACTTAGTGCTTTGGTTTTGCCGCTAGCGGCGAGCCTAGCACTGCCCAATAGTGCTGATGATGTAAGCGGGGCTACAGTGGCCTCGCTGTTAGCACAAAGTGCTATAGTCTTAGCCTCGCGGGACATGCGGGGCTTAGCTCTGTGTAGAGCTGAAATAGTCTTACAGCTAGAGACTATTTTAGCTTCGCAGGAAGCTGAATCAAGAGATCTATCTCTAGCCTCGCATGAGACTACAGATTTTGCAATCCACATAACCTTAGCAAAGGCCGTTTTAGGTTCACAAGGAACCTTTATAACTTCGCGCGCAGTGTTAACATGCTGGTGGGGCTATGTTTGTCTCTGCTGAGACTGTGTTAGACTCGCATAGAGTCCGTTTAACCTCTCCTGAGACTGTAATAGGCTTGTAGAGAGCCTTATTTGTCTCAACAGAGACTTGCTTTTAAGAGTTAGCTATAGAGGCTCTGGCTGCGGTGACCTCCCTATGCTTACACACATGTAAGGGTATTGTGCTACCCTCAGAGAGAAGTTGTTCAAACCTCTCTTGGTCAAAGTGAATGACCAGCATCTCAGCAATAGACCCAAAGGTTTGATCGTCGCATTGCGACACTTGATGCTCAGCAGTGGAGAATGCATTCCCCAGTGGAGTCGCCATCTTATTTTTGATTGAAAATAAATCGAAGAAAACTTACAAAAAAAAGAATTGAGGAGAAAAATTACAAATAATTCTTTTAAAAAATGAAAAAAATTACAAATAGATCTCCTCTGAGATTTCTGGGGAAGTGTGCCGGTGAGAGTCTGATCAGTGTGCGATCATTTTGTCCCGTTGACAGTGCAAGCGATCGATTTTTGAATGCTACTACTTGAAAATTCCTTCTCGCCTAGTTTTGGAGATTCCTTGAGCGGGAGGAAGGTCTTAGGGTATTAGTACCCTGAATTGATCCTTGTAGGATTAGAGAAGTGATTCTCTGAATTCTTAAAAACGAGAGAGTAGTCACTTGTTGGCTTAAGCTTTGAAGCCACCAAAGAATCTTGTGCTCTTTAAAAAATCTCTTGGACTTGAATTTTTCAAAACCCTGAGCCTAACCTAGTAGTGCGCTATTTATAGGCTCAATAGGGAGTTATGATCTCTTTAATTGTCTTCTCTTAATGAGGATTCATGGGTGTAACTACCCATTAACTCCCCTTAATTGTCTTCTCTTAATGAGGGATCATGGGTGTAACTACCCATTAATTTCCCTTAATTGTTTCCTTTTAATGAGGGATCATGGGTGTAACTCATTAACTCCCCTTAATTGTCTCCTCTTAATGAGGGATCTGAAAGTACACCTAGAGGGGGGTGAATAGGTGTAAGGCTAATCTAGTGACAAATAATGCGGAATTAAAAATTAAATGCAATACAGTTAGTGTAACCAATTAGTGTAACCAAATTCCCGGTGAATGTCTCTGGACTTACTCCTCTTGATTCCTCTGAATAAGAGTTGAGGTGCTATATGAAGCTCTCTTGATTTAACACAAGTATGACACACAAACAAACCCAAGCATATATATGATATGAACAATATGATGCAATGCACAAAATAAGAGAGAGAGAGTATAGAGATAGTGGCTCAATCGCTAACAACAAGATATATTTCGAGGTTCGAGCCACTGTTCTATGTCCCCGCCTTCACACAGAAGGATTTTCACTATATCGTCCACACAGGACTTCCCATACAGGGAACCTCTACTGAGAATTTGGGTAATACAAACCGGGAGTATACAACTCCTCTCTCCAACAATACAACCTCTACACAAGAGGCAAGGCACAACACAAATTACCTCTACACTTTGAGGGATGGGCACTTAGTCAAACAACTATCAACCTCACACAAGAGGGATAAGGCTAAAAGTCGCAACTCCAACAATCACCTCTTCACTAAGAGAGATACTAACATAACCTCCACAATCACCTCTCACTAGAGGGATAATAACACTATCACCTCTCACTAGAGGAATATCACAAAGTAAGGAGGGTTTACAACTCTTGGTGGTATCGACAACCACAAATCAATTTTCCCACAATATAAATCCTAATAGATATGATAGATAGATAGCTAAAGTGTGAGAATATAAAGAGTTTGGAAAACAAAATCATAAAGAAAAACTCTTGGGAAAACTTCTAGATAGCTATAGAAATGAAGAACAAAAACTAGTTCCCAAAGACTCTATTTTTCTTTGATTTTTCCAACCCTTTAAAACAAATAAAGATTGATCTTTTAAACTTAAAAATTCTTTTAAAACTTGTAGCTAAAACACTTAAGAAGATCAGGATTTTGCTCTTGAAATTGTTGTCTAAAACAACCCAAAGAAGTGGGTATTTACACCCCAAAAATAAATCTGCCTGTTGGCAGTAGTAAAGGGCAATTCTGCCCTTCTGGTCGACCGGGCGGTAGACCGGCCAATGGTCATTTTTATGACCGTTGTGCCATCGATCGATACCGGTCGACCGACCTGGAAACAGAAGCAGAGCTCTCTGCCGGTCGACTGGGCGGTCGACTGGGGCCATTTCCAGAGAGCAGAAGCTCTCTCTGGCGGTTGATCGACCCGATCAACCAGCCTTCCAGTTGCACGTCTGTGCACAGACCGGTCAACCGACTTCTGCCTCGGTCGACCGGCAGAAGGCTAGGTCAAATTTTTAGGGATAAAAACTTAGGTATTTAACTTTCATAAAATCATATAAATTTCACAAAAATATGTTCTTGTAAGATCTTTGAAATACAAATATGTGTGACAAAAATTCAACACATATTATAAACAATTTGAACTATTTTTGTGATTTTGAAATTTGGCTTAATACAAAATCGGTATTTTCTAAACTTAGATTTTTAAAATGGAAAACCTTTTTCTCCAAAACTTATATAAATACAAAAACATGATATTGAAACAATTTTGAAGCATATTGTATATGGATAAAATCTAATATACATATAAAGATTTATATCTATGTTTTTGACATGAAATCCAATATCAGTTAAACCAAAAACCAATACCAAATAAACTTTAAACTTGTGTGTATATGTGAACTTGAGGATATCAACACTATCTAATCTTTATATAAGATCTAAACAAACTAAACTAAACATAATACCGTGGTCTTCTTGTAGAACTCCTTCTCCAAGAGACTCGATCCAAACACGATCCACCGAGCTTGACTGCAACCGAGTGCAATGTGCGATCTTGACCTCGGGCTCTTGAATCAACATGTGAAAGCTCCAAAATACCTTTGTTGAAGCTAATCACCTACTAATATCTTGATCAAATATCTGAAACTAAATATCACAAGATTATTAGTAAACTATAAATACATGAGTTAATCATCATCAAAACTAGAGTGAAGGGCCTCTAGGCCAACAATCTTCCCCTTTTTGATGATGACAAAACTCATGGAGTTATATATGCATAAATCAAAGTTACGCTTCATAGAAGCTCCCCTTAACTCATGCATAGCAATAAACATAAGGATACGCAATGGATGCTCAACATAAACATGCATAAGTGAAGAATACTTCTCCCTTTTTGCATAAACAAAAACATATATGCATATACCAATTATAAAAAAACATGCATATAAACTCAAAATCATTCTCCGAATTTCTAAACATGCATATAAACTCAAAAATATTCTCCGAATTTCTCTCCCCTTTTTGTCACTCATCAACAAAGGGATGAAAACAAATCAAACAATAAAGATATATATGTGATATATATTCATGAAGAGGAGAGATGTAAAGTTAACCCCCTGCATACATGCATTTATATGAAAAGAGATGACTAAACCCTAATCACATAAAGTATAATATGCAATGTATAAAAGGAGATGTGAAGCTCCTACTACATACGTGTACTACATACCAAAGAAAAGTCAATCACTTCAATATGACATACACTCAACAAGAATCTATATATAGAGAAGATGTCAAGTTTTCCTTGCATATAAGCAATACAAATCAAAACATTATAATACCAATTGAAAAATATATCAATTTAGGATGAAGGTATACATCGAAACATCATGATACAAATTGAAAAAAATAAAACATTTTGAAGATACAAATTGAAAGTAAACAAAAATTTTAATACCAATTGAAAGTAAACAAAAAAAAAATTTAATATATTAAAAGATACCAATGTGAAAATATCTTGATACTAATTAAAAAAAATCTTGTAAATTTTGATAGCAATAGAAAATGACATATTGTATATTTTTGATACCAATTGAAATATATATATATATATATATATATATATATATATATATATATATATATATATATTTATATATATATATAGAAATCTTGATACCAATTGAAAGCAACAATCAATTTTAAAGTAACTTGATACCAAAAAAAATGTCTTGTAAGTTTTTGATACCTATTGAAAGTAAAAACCAAATTGATTTAGGTAAGCATAACTCATATCAATATAGATACCAATGTAAAATGAAACATGATACCAATATTGAAAATGTTAGCATATACCAAAATAAAGTATTTTTCATCATAAAGAATGAGAGTAAGATATCAATTGAAAATGAAATCTATTAAAAGATACCAATTTGAAAGATAATACATGAATTTTCTCTCCCTTTATGAAATACCAATAAAATCATGCATAAGCTTGTATGAGATACAAATTGAAAAAATAATTGTCATTAAGCACTAAATCAAGTTTAGCATAAACATAATTTGTGCTATAAGATGTAAAAATATAGGAAGCATAATCAAATTATATATATATGTATGAAATGTAAATACCAATCGAAATTGATAATATTTGAAGTTTGAAGCATACATTTATAAAAAAAATAAACTATGAGTATAGAAACACGAAAATATCAATTGAGATACCAATTGAAAATACAATGAGGATCAAGTGTATAACTCATAAGACCTCCCTTTCATGCACATGTTAAAAAGATTTTTAACAAGGCATGGTCGCCTATTCGTCTGCCCTTAGATGGAATGGGTTTTTAAAAATAAGTTTTGAAAAATAATTTACACGTTTGAAAACTCTACCAATTGGAAAATAATGACTAGTTTAAAGATAATATTTGAAAACTAGTACGAAATCCTTCAAGTAAGGAATAAAATATGAATATTTTTAATGAAAACATGTAAGTCACACGATCATCGACACTCAATGTCTATAAAGCACATATATGCTTATGAAATAGAAATCATGAGTAAACAAGAGTAATGTGAGTATAAGAATCATGTAATCAACAAAATCATGAGAATAGGCAATTAAGCTCAATGTGAAATCCTTTATAAACATGAAAAATATGAAAATTTAATTTCATAAAAAATAATACTAACTCCAAGGCATATGTATGTTTTGTCTAAATCTAAAGGTATATATACACATCCCTAAATACAAATGAGTTCATAATAAAAATTTGCATGAAAAGCAAATGACTCAAGAGTATACATATATATCCAAAGTTTTAAACAATTTAATATATACATGAAGTTAAACGTATGAAAACATGTATAAAATGGGAATACAAGTTTGAAATGCATGAATCATCAAAACTAGACTATACTAATATATTTAATGGGTACAAATGAGCAATTTAAGCATAAACATATAATAGTCAATTTGTGGCTCACTAGTTATACAAGTATATACACAAGTTTTAATGAAGGTTACATTTAAACATGTAATCAAAACATGAAACACAAAAAAAAATCATAAACCTAACCCAAAATGATCATTATATAAATGCACATGTCTTAGAACAAGGATATACACAATAGTTAAACTAAAGTGAGAACACAAAAGTAATAGTCTATATAAATATGGGTGTATCTCAAATACTAATCATGTATATTTCAAGTCTAATTAACATGACATTTAACATAATAAGCATTAAAACATGACATGCTAAAAAATCAATAAATGAAAGCATGTAACAAAATGAGAGTTTTTAGAGATAGTTGCCAAACTATAAGAACTATACTTCAAGTCTCCAAAACATGATGGTCCTCCCACCAAACTTCCTTAATAGTGATACATCAATTTTGTGTCCATCTAGCCCATGCATCTACCATCAAGGTACCAAACCTTGAAAAACACCTAGAGGGGGGGGGTGAATAGGTGTAATTGCTATCTAACAATTCTTTTAAACTATGATGGATGAATAATGCAACGATCTCTCAAAACAAGACTAAGAGCCGAATACCCCGTGAGAGGTTCTGAACTCCTTCCTCCCAATTCCCCTTGAATGGGTTAGAGGTGCGCAATGCAACCTTGTTGTATGAGAATTGATCGAACAAAGTATGAATAAAATGCAATGATGAAATGCACACAAGATATATCACAAGTAATAACACAAGGAAATAAAACTAGATCTCAAGCAAGTAAATGAAAGCAAAAGAGTGCAAGAGAAATTTAAAACAAGAAAAGACACAAGGCAATCGCAAACACAAGATGTTTGTTTCGAGGTTCGAGCCATCGCTCTACTCCCCGCCTTCACCTCCGTGAAGGTTTCCACTATCCACCGAGGACGATTACAACGGTCTACCGAAGACCCGAGCACCGAGACCACCAAGTACAATAACCTCTACCGAAGAGGTGTCTCCACAAGAACAAGAAGATCACAAGAACAAGAGTGATCACAACATGATCACCAAACTCTTTTACAACACTCTCACTCTTTTTACAACTTCACTATAGAATGAGTTAGGGATTTTTGGCTCTATGAAGTGTAGTGAGAAAAACTCAGTTGTAGAGATGATTTTTGCAAGGGAACACAACTGAAAACTAGCTCAAGAAAGAGTTGGAAATGGAGAGCTTAAACACTTTTCTTTTCTCTTTGAAAACTTTGAAAACTTGAGGATTTTTCTTGGTATTTTGTAAGAGAGTCTTCTCCTCTATTTATACGGAGAGAAATAGGTTTAAAACAATTTATTTAGACCTTATTTGCTCTGAAAAGAACTGAAAAACCCTGAAAAAGTCTGCCAAAAAGCAATCTGGAAAACAGATTTCAGAATTGCACAAAAGAGGAAAGAGCCGTTGGGCATTTGCAGGCTTGGCGGTCGACCGGGCCGGTTGACCGCCAGCTCAGCTGGCAAAGAGCCGTTGGCTCGGGTCTTCTGGCGGTCGACCCGGCCCGGTCGACCCAGAAAACCCGAGAGCAACTGCTCACAGTCGGTCGACCGGGGCGGTCGACCGACAGACGTGCACAAATGTGCACGTCCTGGCACTGGCGCCGGTCGACCGGGCCGGTCGGCCGGTCAGCCTGAAACAGGAAAATTAGTATTTTTTTGATTTGGAAAACTTTGTAAAATAGTTTTTGGGTTTGAACAAACTTAAGTAACATGCTAGTAGGAGTATATAAACATGATCTAAACATGATATTTATTTTGTAAAACTTAGGGTCATGTAAATATCTACTAAGACATGAAACCAAATTTAAAACATGAAAACTTAAATACAAGACTCTCATTTTAACAAAACCAAATTGTGTATGTGTATCCTAGAGCCAATATCCAACACTCAAACTTTAACATTCTATTCTTACAATGATTCTAAAGACTTCAAGTTCTTCAAGAGGGCTTTCACCATATGATCTTCAAAACTTGATTCTTGAGCCCAAATTGAGTTGACTTGAGTCCAAAGCACCTTCCCTTAGGGAAGAATCCTTCTAGTTGAGTTAGAATCCTGAAACACACTTAAACAATAAACAATATTAGTACAAACAAATAACTAATGTGTTTTTTTAATCATCAAAACACACTAAAAAACGGGTGATTGTAACCTTGTGCCAACAATCTCCCCCTTTTTGATGATGACAAAACATATAGGTTATTTAAACAAAAATGGAAGAAGAGCTTGGAAAGCTCCCCCTCAAATAATGCTATGTATCAAAAATGTCAATGAAGAGCTAAATACATAAGGCATTGGAAACACATCGTTTTGTCAAAAACTCAAATACATCAAAGTAGTACACCATAAACAAACAAAACAACAAACAAACTTATACTTTTTCTCCCCCTTTTTGTCATACATCAAAAAGGTTTAAACAAAACAAAATATTAAAGAGAAATTTATCTTTAAGAATCCATAATGCAAACATTCAACTCACCACAAATAAATGAAAATCTAGCATAATCTAGAGGTTTAGTAAAAATATCGGCAAGTTGAAAATCGGTAGAAACATAATCAATATCAATATCACCTTTCTCATAATGATCTCTAAGAAAGTGATACCTAATGTCAATGTGTTTGGTTTTACTATGTTGATTTGCATTCTTTGTCATGTGAATAGTACTAGTATTATCCAAAATATTTTAACATGATCAAAGTGTAAATCATAGTCAAGGAGAGTATGTTTCATCCAAAGAACTTGTGCACAACAAGCTCCGGCCGCAACATACTCCGCCTCGGCGGTTGAAAGGGCTACCGAATTTTGCTTTTTGGAAGACCAAGATACAAGACAATTATCTAAGAATTGATATGTTCCACTTGTGCTCTTCCTATCTACCCTACAACCCGCATAGTCGGCATCCGAAAAACTCTTCATATCAAATAGTCCGGTTTTCGGATATCACAAACCCATTTCAATAGTGCCCTTAAGGTATTTAATAATGCGTTTTACCGCTACTAAATGAGACTCCTTAGGACATGATTGAAAACGAGCACAAAGACAAACGGAAAACATGATATCCGGCCTACTAGCCGTCAAATACAATAGACTACCTATCATGCTACGATAAACTTTAATGTCTACACTTTTACCTTGTTCATCCTTATCAAGCTTGGTAGTTGTTGCCATGGAGTTTTGCTCACTTTAGCGCCTTCAAGTCCGAATCTCTTGATGAGTTCCTTTGTGTACTTGGCTTGATTGATGAAGATCCCATCCTTCCTTTGCTTGATTTGGAGTCCAAGGAAATAGTTGAGCTCCCCCATCATAGACATTTCAAATTCATCCTTCATGCATGATTCAAAAGCTTGGCAAAGAGATTCATTAGTAGAACCACAAATAATATCATCTACATATATTTGCACAATAAGAATGTCATTTTCTACATGTTTTGTAAACAAAGTGGTGTCAATTTTACCTTTCTTAAAACCATTTGAAATCAAAAATGAAGAAAGTCTTTCATACCAAGCCCTAGGGGCTTGTTTTAAAACCATAAAGAGCTTTATTTAATTTAACACAAAATCCGGATGTGTAGGATCAACAAACCCGGGGGTTGTTCAACATACACCTCCTCTTCAATAAAGCCATTTAGAAAAGCACTTTTAACATCCATTTGAAACAATTTAAAATCTTTATGAGGCAAATGCTAGTGTCATCCGTATGGCTTCAAGCCGTGCTACGGGTGCAAAGGTTTCTTCAAAATCGATTCCTTCGATTTGAGTGTAACCTTGGGCAACTAACCTAGATTTATTCCTAACAACGTTACCCGATTCATCCAACTTGTTCTTAAAGATCCACTTAGTATTGTTGGTCTATCGTGGGGCCTAGGAACAAGGTGCCAAACTTGGTTGCGCTCAATTGATTGAGTTCCTCTTGCATGGCTAGCAACCAATATGAATCGGCCTCGGCTTCGAGGACGTTCTTGGGTTCAACATGAGAAATAAATGCATAATGTCCACAAAAATCATGAAGTTTAGAGCGAGTGGTTACCCCTTTTGATACTTCACCTATGACGAGGTCCTTGGGATGATGAGGATTGTATCTCCAATCCTTTGGAAGTTGTTGAGTAGGCTCCACTTCAATTGATTGGATTTCATGTCCTTGAGCCTCTTCTACTTTAGCTTCACTTCCTTCATCATCCTTTGGCTTGTCTCCCATAGTAGGTGTATCCTCCAAGGTCACTTTCTCCAAGCCTTCATCCAAAGTATCTATTTCTACAACATTCTTAACAAACAAGTTAGATTCTTCAAACTTAACATGTATAGATTCCCCAATAGTCAAAGATGATTTATTGAAGATTCTATAAGCTTTACTAGTATTAGAATAACCCACAAAAATTGCCTCATAAGCTTTAGCATCAAATTTTCCTAAATTATCTTTTGTATTTAAAACAAAACATTTGCATCCAAAAACTTTGAAATATGAAACATTTGGTTTTCTAGAAAAGTACATTTCAAAAGAAGTCTTTGAAGTATTTTTACACAAGAAAACACGATTTGATATATAGCTTGATGTATTTACGGCCTCGGCCCACAAATAATGTGGCAGACCATATTCACTTAGCATTGTCCTAGCCATCTCTTGTAAAGTGCGATTTTTTCCGTTCAACTACTCCATTTTGTGTGGAGTTCTAGGACAAGAAAGTTCATGCTTAATTCCATGTTCTTCACAAAAAGTGGTAAAGGGTAGATTAATGAACTCACCTCCTCTATCACTTCTTATTCTTAAAATTGAAGACTCTTTTTCTTTTTCAACTCTTTTCTTAAAGGTTTGGAAATATGAGAAAGCTTGATTTTTATGTTCAAGAAAGAAACCCAAGTAAATCGTGAAAAGTCATCAACCAAAACAAATGCAAATCTATTCCCACTTAAACTTTTGGTTTGTGTAGGGCCAAATAGATCCATAGGATTAACTCCAAAGGACGTGATGTCATGATATCCTTAATTGACTTGAAAGAAGACTTAGTTTGTTTCCCAAATTGACATGCGTCACAAACTCGGTCCTTTTCAAAATTCAAACAAGGAATACCTTTCACCATTTCCTTTGTATTTAATCTAGATATATGGTCAAAAGAAATGTGGCCTAATCTTCTATGCCACAACCAAGAGTCATCATCGAGGGCTTTTAACAAGTAATATTGCAAGACATATTAGACATATCTATCATATAAACATTACTTTCACGAAAACCGAAAAACACACAAGTACTAGAAACTCTATCAATTACTTTACAAACTACATTATCAAAAACAACATCAAAAACCTTTATCACAAAGTTGACTAACACTCAAGAGGTTATACTTGAGGCCATCAACTAAAACTACATTCTCAATTAAAGGGATGTGCCGATTTTTACATTACCAATACCGATGATTTTACCCTTGGCATCATCTTCGAAGGTGACGGTGCCACCTTCATGGTATCTTGATAGGGTTGCAAAGTTATTGATGTCCCAAGTCATGTGCCTTGAGCAACCACTATCAAGATACCACAATCCTCTACGTCGTTGGGCTTTGGAAGGTACCTATATCATTTAACAAAATTGTTGACTTTGGTACCCAAACTTTCTTGGGTCCTTGAAAGTTAGTATTTCGAACCCAAACATTATGACAAGATGCACTTAGTCTATCATAGCAAAAATTAGCTAAGTGCCCTTTCCGCCCACAATGTGAACATGCGAACACTCTTCCATACATGAATGCATGATGTGTGTGTGAAGTGCGAGCATGTCTTGGGGGTTTGCCACGATGTAAAGGTTATGTGGTATGAACATGAGCATGAGCATGGTAAACATTTTTCTTAGGGGCTTGTTTCTTAGGAAACATGGCCTCTATCTTCTTCTTATCAAACTCACAATTTTTTAAAACAATTCCTAATGAGTCTATTCTTTCTTTAAGCAAAGTAATCTCATTAGAATCAATTTGTGGGGACTTGCCTTTACAAGAAATCTTATACTTGTCAAAATCTTTTTGTGGAAACAAGAGTGGAAAGTAATTCATCCTTTTCTTTAGAAATAGTAAAGACTTGAAGATTAAGAGATTCATTTTCCTTTTTCATTTTTAAATACTTTTTCTTTAGGAAATCATAATTATGTGATAATTCTACAAAAGCTTCTCCTAGTTCATCCATGGAAAGTTCATCATTAGGAGAAGTGGAAGGGTTTACCTTGCTTGTGCTTTCTTGGCCATGAAGCACATGTTGGCGGTATCAATCTCCTCCTCGGATTCGCTCTCGGAATCCCATGTAGCTTTCATTGCCTTCTTCTTGTGAGGCTTCTTTGAGGTGGAGGGCTTCACTTTATCCGGACACTCCGCCACTATGTGTCCCGGCCTTTGGCAATTGAAGCAAACGATCTTCCTTTCTTCTTTGCCTCCTTGCCATCTCCTTCTTCCTTGGAATTTAGCCTTATTGTACATCCTCCGGACGTTCTTAACAAGAAGTGAGAGCTCTTCGTCATCTCTTCTTCATTGTCTTCGTCGGAGTGTGTGGATTGACTCTTGAAGGTTATAGTCTTCTTCTTGGAAGGAGCCATGTCCTCCCTTGCTTTTCTTTCCATCTCATGGGTTTTGAGGTTCCAATGAGACCAATCAACTCCATCTCTTCCTTGTCATTGAGTTCCTTCAAGGTTGTTGCTTTTACTTCCCATGAAGGAGGAAGAGCCCGGATGATCTTTCTAACTCTTTGATCATTATCAATAGCATCACCTAGAGAAGAAAGTCCATTAATAATCTTTGTAAATTTTGTAACCATATCATCTATGGTTTCATTTTCTTGCATGCAAAAGTTTTCATATTGGGACCGAAGAAGGTCAATCTTAGCCCTCTTCACTTGTGAGGTCCTTCATGTGTAACTAGCAAATGTGTCCAAATTTCATATGCGGACTTGCAATGAATAACTCTAGCTATGTCATCATCATTAAGGGCTTGAAGTAGTGCATAGTGAGCCCTAGCATTGGCATCAAATTCCTTAGTCTCAATTTCGGACCAAGTAGATTCATCACCGGGGGTGCACTAAAGGGTTTGGTCACGGCCTTTGCAACTCGACTTCCTAGAGATTGCAAGAAAACGGTTATCTTAACCTTCCATATGGAAAGTTAAGTCCATCAACTTAGGAGGGGTTTTAATTCCATCGGTCATTTTTACTAAGTGAGTATGAATGAAATGATTAGCAAAATTAGGATCTCTCTAAGGTTGTTAAGCCAAATCCTAGAGTTCAAGCTCTGATACCAATTAAAAACACCTAGAGGGGGGGTGAATAGGTGTAATTGCTAATCTAACAATTCTTTTAAAACTATGATGGATGAATAATGCAACGATCTCTCAAACAAGACTAAGAGCCGAATACCCCGTGAGAGGTTCTGAACTCCTTCCTCCCAATTCCCCTTGAATGGGTTAGAGATGCGCAATGCAACCTTGTTGTATGAGAATTGATCGAACAAAGTATGAATAAATGCAATGATGAAATTGTTGGCCCAAGAGGTTACACTCTCCAATTGTTTTGTGTTTTGATGATGACAAACCAAATATGAGCTATTTGGTACTAACAAGTTTGTTAAGATAAGTTTCAGGTTTGTACCATGTTTAGAGTCCATTCGCTTAGCTATTGCAAGAACTTCTAAGTTTCACAAAGCAAGGAAGGCAAATTGCACATCAAGGAAGGATCATAGAAGAGAAGGCACTAGCAAGGCATTGGATGGCTCAAAGACTTGAAGATAGCACAAGAAGTCTTCATGTAATTTGTTTTTCAGTTTATAGTTTGGTTAAAGAATAGTGGATAGGTTTGAAGCTCTATCACACACGTTTTTGCGCACATGCTTATTCCAAAATAATTTCTTATAAATTATACAAAAATATTTTGCATACAAGATTTTGCCTACAGATATATATTTGTGTTTTATACTAATCCCTGTTCAAAAGTATTTTTGATAAAATCAAAATCCTCTTTATTTCTTTTTAATTTGGCTTTTTGACCTGATCCGGTCGACCGGATCGGTCGACCGAGCCTATGTCAGTCTGGTCCGGTCGACCGGACCAGTCGACCGAAGTCCTGGCAGATGCACGTATCCGTGTGCACGTTTGTCGGTCGACCGGGCGGTCGACCGGACTATTTATTTTTTGTCACAGTTTGTATCAGTCGACTGGGTCGGTCGACCGATAGCCTGTAACGGTCAAATTTTTATACTACCGGTCGACCGGCCCGGTCGACCGATCCGACCGTTTGAACATAACGGGCAGATTTTTAAGTGCTGTTTATTTTTGTCTTTTGTATTTAAAAATTCGTTTAAGGATATATTTTGATCTAATTACCTCCTAAACATCAGTAAATATGTTTTATCCCTAAACCCTAGCCCTCTCCTATAAATAGGGTGTTTGGGGAGAGATTGGTTACACAACAATCTTTGCAAAAATTCAAAAGTTTAAGGCTTTCAAAGTTCTTGGTTTTGTGCTAAATTCTCTCAATTTTCTGAGGGTTTTCAAAAGTTTTTCTCAGATTTCAATTTCTTTTCCTTACACAAAAAGAGCTTCAATTCTACTCATTATTCTCTAAGGACCTTTTGTAAGGGAAGAGATTTTTGAAAGAGAGAGTTTGTGGTCTTTTGACTACCAAGGAAATCACTTGTTCTTGAGATTGTAGGAGTTGGGTACTCCATTGTAATTGTTCTTTGTGATAGTGGAAGTAGCTAGAATCCTTCTGGGGAAGGCGGGGAGTAGAGCTGGGTGCTCGAACCTCGATAACATATCCTTGTGTTTGCGATTGGTTTACATTCTTGCAATTATTACTCTATTTTGCTTGCACTTATTACTTGCTCATCATATTCATTGTCATACTTACTTGCTTGCATTCATCTTGTGATTGTTGTAGCTTTAAATTTTTAATTTGACCATTGATTAGCATTGTCACCTATTCACCCCCCCTCTAGGTGACTTTTCAATTGGTATCAGAGCTTGGACTCTAGGTTTGGCTTAACATCCATAGAGAGATCCTTAAATATTGCTAATCAACATTTCCATTCATACATTCATACACTAGTAAACATGGCCGACAACATTAAAACCCCACCTAAATTTGATGGACTCAACTTCCCTATTTGGAAGGTTAGGATGACTATCTTTTTGCAATCACTAGGTAGTTTAGTGGCTAAGTCTTTGACCAAACCCTATGTAGCACCCAATGAAGATGAGAGCACTTGGACCGACTTCAACTTTAGAGAATATGAGGCTAACTCAAAAGCCAAAATTCCCTTTTAACCGCCTTGAATGAGGATGACCTTACACGGGTAATTCATTGCCAATCCGCCTATGAGATTTGGCAACACTTATTGGTCACACATGAAGGGACTTCACAAGTCAAGAGAGCTAAGATAGATCTCTTGAGGTCTCAATATGAATCATTCAAAATGCTTGATGAAGAATCCATTGATTGTATGATTACTCGTTTCACTAAAATTACAAATGGTCTTTCTTCATTAGGTGACGTCATCTCCAACGATCAAAAGGTGCGCAAAGTGATACGGGCTCTTCCACCATCTTGGAGATCAAGCCACCACCTTAAAGGAGTTGAACGACAAGGACGAGATGGACATCATTAGTCTCATTGGGAACCTAAAGACCCATGAGATGGAGAAGAAAGCAAGAGATGAGGAAACTACTTCAAAGAAGAAATCCATTGCCTTTAAGACTTCATCCACCAATGATGACGATGATGAAGACGAAGAAGAAGATGAGGAGCTAACTCTACTTGTGCGGAATGTCAAGAGGTTGTACCGAAAGAACAAGTTCAACTTCCGGAGAAGATTCGAAGGCAAAGAGGAGCGGAAGATCATTTGCTATAATTGCCGCAAACCCGGACATATCATGGCGGATTGTCCGGAGTTCAAGAAGAAGATGACTTCCTCTTCAAGCCAAAGAAACCGGAGGAGAAGAAAGCCTACAAAGCAACATGGGATTCGGAAAGCGAGTCCGAAGAGGAGGTGGATCAAGCTAACATGTGTTTCATGGCAAACACACCCAAGGTAACCCCTCAATCCCATGATGATGAAGATGATGAACTAAGTAAGGAAGTTCTAGTACATGCCTTTGTAGAACTTTCTGAAACTTATGATAATAAGAAACTTGAATGCTTAAAATTGCAAAAAGAAGTTGCTTTTCTTAAAAAACAACTTGCCATTGTTTCTAAAGAAAAAGATGACATTTCTTCTAACTTCATTTCCATGCAAAAAGAATTTTGTGCCTACGAGAGTGCTTGTAAGGCAAAATCTCCTATTATTGATGAAAAAGAAATTTCTTCTTTTAAATCCAAAATGAATGATTTTGAAAAAGTGTTAATGATTGTGCTTTTAATACCAAGAAACTTGAGAACATGTTTTCTAAGAAGCCCACTTCACATGCTCACATTTCAAACAATACTTCTCATGCTAAATCTTTTCATGTTCACAATGCCCATGCTCACAAATCACACACTCACTATGCTTTTTAGATATGGTAGAGTGTATAGATGTACTTATTGTGGCAAAAATGGACATTTAGCTAAATTTTGTTATGATAAATTGCATAGTTCAAATAATCTTGTTTGGGTTAATGGCTCTAACCCTCATGGACCCAAGAAAATGTGGGTACCAAAATCAAGTCCTAAAATGTTTGATGTAGGTACACACCAAGGCTCCAAGACGTAGAGAGCGGTGGTACCTTGATAGTGGTTGTTCGAGACACATGACGTGGGATATCAACAACTTCACAACCCTATCAAGGTACATGGAAGGTGGCTCCGTCACCTTCGGGGATGACTCCAAAGGAACTATCATCGGTATAGGTAACATTCAAATTGGTGCATCTCCTATTATTGAGAATGTTGTTTTAGTAGATGGTTTAAAACATAATTTGCTTAGCATTAGTCAACTTTGTGATCGTGGACTTAAAGTTTTTTTTGATGATTCTTCATGCAAGATTTTTGATGTTAAATCCGATGTTTGTATTCTTACCGGTTTTCGTGATAATAATGTTTATATTATTGACATGCTTAATTTAGATTGTTCTACTAAATGCTTAAATGCTTTTGATGAAATTCTTGGCTTTGGCATAGAAGATTAGGACATGCATCTTTTGACCATATCTCTAGGATTAATTCAAAGGAATTGGTAAAGGTATACCTTGCTTGGATTTTGAGAAAGACCGCATTTGTGGTGCGTGCCAACTTGGGAACAAACCAAGTCTTCCTTTAAACCAATCAAGGATATCATGTCAACTAGGCCTTTAGAATTAATTCATATGGATCTTTTTGGACCAACTAAAACTAAGAGTTTAAATGGAAGTAGATTTGCATTTGTTTTGGTTGATGATTTCTCCCCGTTTTACTTGGGTTTTCTTTTTACAAAATAAAGATCAAACCTTTTCTCATTTTAAATTTTTCGAAAAAGAGTTGAAAAAGAAAAGGGTTTTCCGATTTTGAGAATAAGGAGTGATAGAGGTGGTGAGTTTATTAACCAACTCTTCATGACTTATTGTGATGAAAGGGAATTAAGCATGAAACATCTTGTCCTAGAACTCCACAACAAAATGGAGTTGTAGAAAGGAAAAATAGAACACTTCAAGAGATGG